>JBCAUG010237361.1:0-34146 GCA_038406175.1 Haplosyllis leylae
AAAATGTTTCCGGCTTAGGGGACGTAAACATTAAAATTCATTACGTCCCCTAAGCCGTAGGTGTTATTTTTAAAAAACACTTCTGTCTTAGGGGACAGACATGTTCGCAGCGCAAGTAAAGCGCAAGTAACAGCGCAAGAACTCGATTTCCCGCGCCACGTCAATCTATTCATTTTAAAGGCACATACATTTTCAATATATCACGTCTCATTCGCCTGGAAACACAACGCTTCTGTCCAAAATCTGATCATTGCAAATTCAATGTCATACTGTGTGCAATTAAACTAAATATTATTTCAAGTTTTTGTATACTTTTTCTGTATGCTGTCTCAGTGCAGTGCTATATTGAAGAAATATATAGAAAATAGAACTTTTGAAAACCTCTGGTTCTTTTTGTCCAATTCAGACGACAAAGTTATAATGATTTTAGTTCAAAGATTTAGTATCATCTGTAGGATTAAATACAACTGAATTCAAGAGAAATTAGAATTTTACAATTCTATTTTCGTAAAATAGTGTTCAATCAAATACTCTTCAACCTTAAATTTACTTCATTTAAACACTTTCAATTTTAAAAAAAAACAGGTTCTGAAAAAGAAAGTACTTGCATTGATACTCATATTTAACCAAAATAGGCAACTTGCTTGGCCAATTTTTAAAAGGAATTTTCAAAGTTCATTTATGTACAAAAGGACATCAGTGGTTTAGAGAAACTGACATTAGCTTTACGCAGTATCAGCATTCTTTCATAGAAGATTATAGTACTGTATTCTTTTCGTCTAGAAATCTGTTTTCTGTGGCGCAGCAAGTTACAGTCGATTGTTTCAACTAGAATCTTTTCTTGTACATTTTTGGTTTTTTTTCATACAAATACAGACATTTTTAAACACTAATATATCTATTTAATACACGTATACATGTAGATACACAGCATGATGCTTCAAAATGAGTACATTTTTGCTGTTTTTTCTTCAAGAGAATTTTACGTGTTTCTGATTTTGTGCAATGTAGCTTATAGCTTTGTCTTTACATGTACTCAAAGGAGTACATGTATCGCAAATTTTATTCAGCGATTTGTGAAGCAATTTTAATTGAGTTATGTTTACATTCTCCAAAGTGTTAAATTTTAAGCTCTTCTGTTTTCATACAGAAGTAACAAATAAGTCAATCAAAGTAGTTATACCTTCAAATTGGTAACATCATATGTAGGAAACCTTCTTACTTACACGCCTTTCCATGCTGCTTTACCCATACAAGCTTATGATTTTTGTATGGGGTCTACTTATCTTGAATTAACTTCAGATATCTTTCTGTCATTTAACTGATTGTAAATTTATTTTCTTTGATAGTGCCAAGCCTGTGTTGAAGAAAGTATCCAAGACAGACAGCAAGTAAGTACTCACAGAAATGCTTGGAGGGATAGTTTAAGGAGATTAAAACACAACGACGATCACATAAAATACCACGCCCTTCAAACGTCTCCTAATGTAGTTGGTAATCGTTTTCATTTCCAGACTGGCTAAGTTTGACAAGGCTTCCCTGAAGAGTAAGTTGGGATTCCGTGATCAGCTGAAGTCGACCGGCCCGAAGTTTGCCCTTGAAGAGAAAGAGGAGGTCAGTTGTTTTATGAAAATAAATTTTCTTAAGAAAAAGGGTTTGAACAACTCAGTATGACGGATTTTAGAATCAGATCTAGGGTCAAGTTCATTGTCCGGAATTTTAACGTTCATTTTCCGCCCTACTCGTACATTACAACAAAAGGTCGTTCCAAAAATAAACAGGAAGAAAATAAGCCACATTGAATAATAGGTAAAAATACCCAATAAATTATAGATCTTAAAGAAGAGACTGAAAGCGAGTTGTAACTAGAAATATTATAATTTCGCAATTGTCACTACTGTGACTGTAGCATTAAAATCCAAAGCTACGATATTGGGCAGTAACCCACACAAGCCTTTGCAACAGAGGTAACAGACATATTCAAAAATCCATTTCAACTTCAATCACTTCAACGTCTGCAAAAAAATTCATCTTGCAAATTCTCATATTTCCACAGGGTGGCGGAGACAAAGTAAGCTACAAAATCAGTCGCCAATAGTTTCCTTGCCTGCATTTAGTCGACGTTTCCTTTAATTTCTGTTCACCTTTTTGTTCCTTATAATTTGATGAATGACTGCCCATTAAAAGTACAGTCTCTATTTAGGTATTTACCATGTGGTTTATTATTTCTGCCAAAAAATTACTCAGCACATCTCCTTACTTAATGCGAAATAAATCCAACGTATTCCTGTTAACCATACATGCATTATGGGTAGTCATCTTTCATAAACCAAGAGCATCATGATACAAAACAGATAAAATGGCCATTACGAACTCGGATGATCAGAACGCAAGAATATTCTTGGGAACACTTACAATCCTTTTCATTTGGTGCAAAAAGAACTGCCCTGGATACAATCTATATCTTCCAACACGTGTGTGGAAAGCAAAAAGTTCTTTCTTCTAGCTACTTCTTCCCCAATTTTTGTTTAGTCCGCCTCAAGCGGACACATTAAAGCCTTATAAAGGAACTACCAAATAGCTTATTTTTGTATATATTTTAAACTAACGTCATCTAAAGGTTTGTTTTAGTGCCTGCTCCCTCCCATGCACTTTTATCTGTTTTCATCCAAGCTCATATGCTGGACACGGACCAAGCCACTAGTGTCTCTGCCATAATTCTTGAGGCAACAAAGAGACATGTAGACAGTCGCATTCGGCAAACGTATGTGTACCATTTGTTTACAGGCGGAATAAAGCTGGTTGCCGAAAAATAAACAATTCTTGCCTTCTGAGTAATTCAGTTTAGTGTTCCCAATCATGTTGATTCGTAGAATATAATTTAGTTTCAACCAGTGGGCTCAATTTCATGCAACGTACAAAAAAAATCTAGTAAACCAGCAATCTTTACCTCAAATGTTCAAGATCTCCCAAAACTTTCAGTTTTGCATGAGCACAAACTACGTGTTACATAGAGGTATTCAAAGCAGTTCAGCCAGTAAAAATTACAGTTGGATTTTTCTTTCATACATAAACTTATTAACATTGAATGCGGAAATCATTTATTTACTTATTTTTGCTTCATTACTTAGGATGTAGAAGGAGAAGTGATGAAAACATGTAACTAACTGATATACCTAACCAAAAGACCTATGACCGTTTTGACCGTTTTCCTTACGCACACCTTGGAAAATTAATGACAAAATATAGTTTTCATGTTTTGTCAACTCAAAGATTTTTTCCGTGTATAAATTTATGAGTTAAAAATACCCGCCACTTGCGGACCATTTATTCGAATTTAAACCTGTAAAAATCCCATAAGGCTTCTCGCAACTTCCAAGTTAACAAAGACATGGACCGAGTAAAGTGCCTTTGCTACAATATCCATATTGAAGCGCATCAGTTGATGCATTGTTTTCGATAACCGGACTGGGCATACATTTTAATGCTTTGCTTTCCAAATTAATATCTCCTCTAATATTTAAATTTTCGTTTAAAAGTCCACCATGCCTTCACTCAGGTTTTCTCCATCCATTGTTCTATGATAATCTGTTAAATTTTTAAAATAAACATTCTTCGTCATTTTAACGTCATTTTTAACTTGAGTGGAAATTATGATCATTTCAATATCACTCCTAATGTTGGAATGTATGCAAGTCCAGCTGTTGATTAACACTATTTGCGTTGGATCTTTTCAGCAAAACGCGCGCAGTTTCTCAGAATATTTGAATTGTGTACATCTCTTCATTGACTTAACTGGAAAACTTTGCTCTTTGCAGTCTAAAAAGCCAGACTGGAGCCAAGACACTCTGAAGAAAGCAGAGAAAGAAGAAGGGGCAGAAGAAGAGGGAGGGGAGGAAGAGGAGGAGGAGGAGGAAGAAGAGGAGGAAGAAGAAGAAGAAGAAGAAGAGTAAGAAGCCTCCCCTCCTCCTTAAAAAGAGCACCTGCATTTCTCACCATGGCAACGACTTGGGTTCCATATTTAGCAACCTCCCAGTGGATTATTATGAAGCATAGTATTTCGTTAACTACTTTGTTTCTAGATATATTAATCCAAATGTCTACTATTACTCAAGTTATACTTTGGCAACACATTGATCTTGTGCTTTCATGTGAAAGTAACAAAGCGGTTAGTTGACATCTGTTGTCATGTGAAGTGGACATATATCGAAATAGAGTGGTAGGAAACATAGGATGAGACAGACCCATAACTAAAAGAATAAGATTTTCAACCCAGGAAAAAGTAGCTGCAAAGCAAAAGACGTAGGAGCTATTGCTTAATTAAAAGCACAACTTTAAATAATGGCAGATTTGTGAATTGTATAGTTACTACTTATTGTAATTAAATCCTGCAGTTGTAAAATGTGTAAGTTTTACGTTTGCATTAGATCCGTTTTGAATTCTGGGCATATCCTGCAGTTATTTGTTGAATAGATTTAAGAACAAAAGTAAAGTTCATCCTGCTTTGCAAAGAGTGCGCCTATCTGCCTTTAGTGTACTCAATGTTGACCAGGATACTTTCCACACGTCGGTAAAATTTTCAGCTTCATCAGACAAATTTAAAAAAAAATAGCGATGATAATTGTAGACTTCCTTACTTACGATACAAGTGAAAAGTATTTCACGCTGATTTCCATAAGATTTGAAACACATATTTAGATTAAACTATTCTATGTTTTAACATTCTGTACAGTTACTGGTGTATTGTGTTGTTTTACATCTATGTAAACAGGTATGGGTATTTTTATATGAATTTTGCCATGAAGATTTTAGTCGTGTATCTCAACACTGAAGTTGTTAAGGAGGCCACCCCCTTGTGTATAACTTATGCTGATTATAGTATGGATGATATTATGTGGCATCTTCATCTAAATCTGCTTAAGATACGTGGATAGGGAATGTATGATTTGCAACTTTAATAGAAATAGCTATGGCAAGTTAATAATTTAGCCATTCATGAATAATCAACTAAACTGCATTTGACTGATCAGTATTTCTAATGCGTAATATTGTAACTCCGCATATTTAACCAAACGAAGATTACGATACTAAGAAATCATGTACATAATATGTCTCATACACTGCCAAGTGTAGGAATCAACACTAACATAACAGATGACCTGTGTATTTAGCCTCTTGAAGTTAAGGTGAATTAATGATTGGCTTGCAGTATGTCTTGCTTTAGCATTTAAGAAAGTACAGATTAAAAAGAAGTGACATTGCCCGCGGTCACAAAGTTTGTATAATTTTCGTCGGAGGGCAAACAGCCTTTGACATTCCTTTTCTAAGATGAGCACGATTTTCATGTATTCTTTGTACAAATAAACTGGATAAAGTCAAGTAAAGGTTCATTTTGGTCATTTAGTAAAAAATATTGTTCGCTGAAATAAGTTTTTACCAAGTAAACAGAAAATTGCACAGTAAAAATCGAGAGGAAGTCATGCCTCTCTACAGTACCAATGTTTTATTCCTAGCAAACTGGATACAATATGGATGAATGAATTAAATGGGGAACTAACGGATCCTTGTCCCAAAATTTGAATTCTGTGATGCACACGGCAGAATCTTGAGGGACAAAAATGCCAAAATTCCCCGTAAAATCCCAGAGTAACCACCAGATGTCTGTTCAGGGTTTTACTGACAGGTTCCCATGATTCTCTATGGGTCCCCATGATTCTTGTGAAAGGGAGGGGTAACGGGAGTTTATTTTGAATCACTTCCCCTCCCACAAGAAAACTTTGCTTTAGGTGGATCACTGACAGTTGCTAAGATCCACCTTCCTTGCCCCCCCCCTCCCCTCCAGAAAACTTCGCTTCAGGTGAATCCCCCCCCCCCGGACCACTAGTATGATATTATGTAGTTTACCAGACTTTGAACAGTTATTGTGTTTTAGCAGCACATACATTCGCAAATTCTGGCAGAAAAATAAATGCCTCCAAATGAGGGCGGGTCTTCCCACGAGAAATCTTGGGTCCACAGTATACTTTTCAATTTTATTTCAACGGCATTAGTGTGCAAATTATAATCTTTGCAGTAATACTGTATCAGGAGTCAAGTATAACTTTTCCAATAGAAATTTACAAATTCGTAAAATGTAAAAAATTGGGCAGATGTATCCAATTTTATTTCCAGGTTTGGGTAACATTGCCTGGCGTTTGTAAAATTATTGGAAACTCAATGGATGTCCCTACCAGACGAATAAAGTTTCCGGCAATCACAATCGACTTTTTCGCAAAAGAACAGAGAGGGAACTATCAATTCGATTGAATATCTTCATTTACCATCCAATGAAATAATCCTCATGGGAGCACTATTGCAACATCTCAGGGTTTAAGTGAAATTCGTCAATGAAAACTTACTGGAATCAAAAGAACTTTCAGACATTTCTGGTAGATTTGTTCAATACAATGTCAATTCAAGAAAAACTCGAATGACTCAATGCAGGCTCCCGCACCAAATAGCGAAAAGGCAATTGCGGGTCAAGTGTGACTTTATGTTTTGTGTTGACAAGAATGTTCTCTGTAGGTATCGCTCTGCACGGTAAATGCTGGTGTCTTCTTGCTTGCCTGATAAAGCAGGTCGCGGCAACTCATTGCATGTTTACGTACATATGTGTCACTGAGGATTTTATCTCCATAAAAAACGTTAGGAAATGTCTGTAAAAGCGACTCGAGTGAGACGGTAAGAAATGTAATAGACCATAAGGTGGGGAATAAAACTGTTGAGTGCATGCCAGGGCGGTTTCACTTGGCTTGCGACAACCATTAAAGAGAATGGGCTGGAAAATTGTTAGGTATTTCGGCTCTGTGCATAAGGCACTGTGCCATTGCTGTGTGTTGACGTTTCATCTTCGTAAATTTGTACATGCAGGTAATGTAGGTCACAATTTTATCATTAAGACTAGAGTCTTGAATAAGTTGTTGCTTACAATGACTACACCAACCACTGGGATGTCTTTTGAGCGAATAGAATAATTTCTTACACTTAAATTTTATATATGAAGTGTTCTCACACCAAAGAAGATTATTTCCGGCCTTGACAGCATGACAGTTGATAATGACCATGTACTGGTTGGTGTTCATAGTGTGGCCCGCATCAGAAAAGGATTGCAAAAGTGTGTTAGTTTTTTCCGCGTGCAGAATCTGTCAGTAAACAGTTTCATAAATTATATACACAAGTTTCTGTAATACCGTAGTAATGTAAATCCACAAAGATAGATCGGTAAAATAGGACACATACACTCAAAAATAACAACGGGTTACTTTGATAACAACTTGTCCATTCGATTATTTCCTCAATTGCATTTCCTTTTTATTAGTTCAGATATATATCGGAAGATAGGTCATATATATGATATATAATGACATAAATTAAATGAAAATAACTTAAAAGAATAAACAGTGCCTGGTAAAAAAGCCAAATCAAGTGAAAAACGTTAAACAACCGAATGTTCTTTCTCTAAACCAAATGGCTTTTTTTATTTACGGAGCAATTGAATTAGTGTTTTTGTGAAACTAGTTGTATGTCAAAATGTGCAGAATTTTGATGTGATTTTGTTTTTAGCGAATTCAACTCCTTCGTTTATTACAGGCTGTTGTATCCCTCTTGTAAAGTAAATGCCCTACACAAGGGTTATACTCATCATAGGTCCACAGTTGAGGATTTATTTTGTTTTAAAACTGCCAGTGGTTAAACAACCCCTCGAAATACTTTCCAAGCTTTGAGTTTTTGATTTCAGATGATGATAAGATCTCGGGTTTTTGTTATCGTTCATCGCAATGTTTGCCACACACAGCATCCCGTGCAAATGTTTGGCGACGGTAGAGAAAACAGAGCAATTTCTACATAATTGTAACATAAAATACGTACAAAGTTTAGAAAACCTTGAGCATGTGTTTAGAAAAACTTTGCTTCAGAATGTGTGGAAAATTTTTTTGACGTAATTTCACGAAGATAAAATGAATACCGTGAGGGAGATTACTGAATGCTATAGCATCATTGTTACCATAGAGATGCTCTCCATTGGTGAACCTGGGCAAAAATTTCACCTTTTAATGAATGAAGCACAGTGAGTGGGTGATAATTACCCTTATTCTTATTCTCTGCCTGCAGTTAAATTTGCTACAGCAGCTGGGCCTCCACTTTTACTATAACTACAAGATAGCAAAGCAAGTGCGCAAGTCTAGCCTAGATCCGAGTGGGTTATGTTACATGTTGACTATAAAAGGAGTACCCCTCGTAGGATCAATGGTCTCAGGGTATCTAGATCACATGACCTACATGTTGGCATTAAACAGCTTAGCAATGATAAACTAAGATAAGATACATGTGTTGTTACTGCACTGGACATGAAGTAACATTGAAAGTGCTCTCTGGTTCCGTCAGGGTATCAATTTGCCCGTGACTTTGCCTAGTTTATTTTGATTTCGCCAAGCTATCTGGATTTTAGTGAACATTCCTGCTCCTGAAGGATCCAGGTAAAATTTGAAGGATCTCTTGTTTGCGACCGCTGCAGCTGACGCAAGGGGTGGAGCTTGCAGGCAGGTGTTAGAGAAGTGCAAGCTGGGAAGGGGGTGCCAGGTAAATCCAGATCAAGTTCCGGTGCCGGACTACCTTCTCTCTTTCCATCCCTCTGCCACACATTCCATTGCCTCTTGCAAGAAGCCGCTTTCTAGGGACTCCAACTCATAGGTAAAGTGTCTAATTTAACTTACTTTGGATTTGAATTTTCAGCGCAATTCCTGGATTATATGTTGTTCCATGTCATGTAGGAGTATCAAAGGAAAGGATTTACAGTTGTGTGGAAGTTAGGATTGTGCGAGCAGCACTTTTCTAGACTCTAGGAAAAAAGCGACCTTTGAAAGGGTCATAGGTCTGTGATTTTACATGCTGGATTTATAATTTGTTGCAAGACTTGTTCAGGTAAAAGTTATTGTAAGGTAAGTTAAATACAGGGTAATATTGTAATATTTAAAGGCAATGTGGTCTGAGCCATTTTAAATTTCTTTACACTCTCTAGCCTAATCAAAAGATCCTTCAGGAAGTTCAGTTGTGTCTTGCGCATCAGTGCTCAATAGTTGAAATTTATTGATGAGCCAGCGTACCTTGTAAGAGTCAAGTGCATATTGAAAGTTTAGCTTCATTTAATGCTCAGATTTGAGTGATTTGAACTTGTTTTTAAAATTTGTATTGTTCCATCAGTCATGCCTCTTCTCATTTTCTCACGTATTCCATGAAGGGAAAGGAAGTCGCTTTTGATTTACGGCGACAAGGTTCCAGTGGAGAAATGAATAAGGGGTAGAAATTATGTAATGTATATTTATTAATAATGTGTTAAATATCATTTTACAATATGTATTCACCCCTAGTAAATGTTTGGAGTATATTTATATACAAAAGTCAAGATGGCCGCTGAATGTACCTAGAAATAGCCGCAGCTCACTGACTGGCTGGTGGTGTTGGATCTCTAGGTCGGATAACTGCTGGAAATCTGGCCGTCAGAAGGTACATTGCAGGGATCTTCTCAGTGGTGAAATAGTTCATGGGATGTCTTTAAAAATCATTAAAGAGTTTATTCACGTGTAACACCAATTCTGAATCCGGTTGTTAATGTGTAATTCATCATTGTTACTCGTCATAAATTAGACCATTATTTGGGCATAAAATTATAACAGACCTGTTGCTATTTCAGCTAGATTCTCAGTATTAGTGTAACTTTGAACAAAAAGTTTTGAGGCAAGTAAAGTTAGGTAAATATACATCATTTTTGCAGCAATAGTGTAAATCCGCATGGGATCATTTTAGGATGAAGGACACTTTTGAGAATAGAATGAATTTGTTGCTAGAAGGCTAGAAGTTTGTTTTTTTAATTATTAAGCGAAATAGTTGCGTATTCAAGTTGTAGCAAAGATGTCAGAAATTTGTGTTTGAGAGAAGGGCAGTCAACAAATGCATCACACAATAAAAACTATTGAGTTGATGCCGTTTGAACGCCTTCAGTGTTGGATCTTAGTCTAAGGTCAGAAACTCGAAATGAAATGCGCTGTCTGTACGAACGTGGTGTAGCAATCTGGAACTGACGGAATGGGAGCCACGGGAGGAAAAGGATAATGATTAATGCACAATGTTTATAGTTATCGAAGGTTATCCCTTTGGATTGGACCCAATACTTGCAGACGTTTTGTGAAATGCCTACCTTGTTTCATGGAGGTGTTGTATAATCAAACTGTAGCCAAGAGGTCTCTACGTTTCCTTTCATTTTCAAGCACAGGTTCAGAAAACCTCATTTTTGTATGTTGCAGATTGGCAAACCCGATTCATGGATTCAATTCTCTTTTTTCTTGCGATTGAAATTAAAATTAGGAATCATTAAACTCTCAGTCATCACCTCATTTTATTTGCTACTTCTTCCTTGAATGATTACTTGATTATATTTGGTAACCTAATGCATTTACGATTTGGAGTTTCCAACTTGCAAATGAATCTGCGATTGTTGGTCGCCTGAGGTTCAAAGTCAGTGGTGCGATAAAAGAAACATTTAAAACAATTCCAATATGTGTGTTATTATGTAGAATACACATATAAGAAATTGTAGAATTTTATTAAAAATATTTAGCGTATGAGAATAGTAAATTGCAGTTGTAGCAGATGATAATGATGGTCTGACTTCGTTCGCCGTTAATAGCCTCTTAACATGCAATGACTTACACGAGAGGGATCACAATTTATTTTGAGAAAATTTATTAGCTCGCCACAAAATACGTCAATGAAGGAATGTACATACCAACAGAGTATGACATTCTATGCCTAATGTATTGTATCTATATTTATATTGCAGTCTTATTGTATGCACATATTTAAAATGATTTCCATTAAGCACGATATTCTTCAGGCTTCAGTAGTTTCCACGTTATGGCTACACGTTGGATGCTTTACAAAAGAATGGTTTTATTCATAAAAATATTTGTGGAGTGTATGTATCAAACACGAACGTGCCAGTTCATTTGACATAAAAGTAATTACATATTTTCCGCCCAATTTCAGACTTGTTTCGACCCTTAACCAGCAATCATGTCAGATGACGAGGAACAAGTACACAGGTTCGTTACCGTAACAAGTATGATTCTAGTTTGTGTGTGAGGAGATTCCCTTTTTGGGACTTATCATGCAAAGAGCTGAGTTACCTTTTTAACCCACGCATGTTTCAAGATTCACTGCATTGAGTTTTTTTTTATTTATATATTTTTTGCTGTACAGATTTTATGTCTGAAATCATTGTTGTTTTGGACAGTCAACAATTCTGCAATTTCTTTTCATTGATGTTCATTGTTAACGATAACAATTATAATTTTGCATTTCAACAAATGGCTTAGAGCTATACTTATTATTTGTAATGCACTTGCTATTACCAAAACTTTTGTAAACAAATTGCTTTAACAACCCAAAATTGTGTACACATTCACAAGATTTATGGGAGTTTGGCACCACTTCAGGACATTCAAATATGAACTTTTATATGACCATACCTCTTTCATTTTCCTAAAATTGCTTGGTCGAACCGTAATTAGATATTTTCGCCTAAAAGATCGCATGCATGTAGGCGAGAAACGTGGAATTAGCAGTTTACTGTGTCCGTGAGCTTGAGAAAAGTTCTCCACCACATTTTGTTTTCTTGTTTTTCACGAACACAGGTTTCATATCCAATTGGAATGAATTGCTTAAATTAACAACTTGAGTTTTCATAGGAATTATAGATTGCATCAATATTCTTCCTTATTCAAATTTGGACAGAATCCCATTAACATTATGAAGCAATACCGACCACTGCCCCTGGACCAGACCTAGCTGGGAAGGGGAGAGGGGGTAGGGGAGGGGTGAGGGTCACCTGGTCCGGGTACCTACTCCTCCTCCTCCTCCTACCAGGACAGGCCATACCTACCCCCCTCCCCCCGGTACAGACAAACACCTGTGAAAGCATTACCTTCCCTCATACTACTTACGTGGTCGGTAATAATTGTTACTTGTTTGTTTTGTTAGACATAATTCCTAAGTTGTTTGTTGAGTGACATTTCAAAGCACTGTGTGTTGTCTTTCTTTCCATCGAATTTATTATTATATAAATGTTGAAGTGTTTAGTTAAACAGATTAAATAGTCAGCGAGTAAAAGTATTTTCTTTTTGTAAAAAGTGATATTATGATCAAATTATTAAAACGATGTTCTTTCTTCTGTTTCAGTGAGGAGGAGTAGGTGTCTTTTTCTTTTAAGCATGTTCTCTGAAATCGTTTTAAACATCAAATTTGAAAAAGTCATTTTGTGTGATGTACATTCAAAATATACATTGTAAACCCTAAAAATGATTCATCAAGCCTTTAGATTTAGCTGCATGAGGTTTAGTTTCATACAAGCGTAGTGTAAATTTACAAAAAGAAACTAGATCTACAAAGAGAGTTCTATTAAATATTAATATTCTACCAATTAGAATTGGTAACGTCTTCATAGTTTACAATTTGAAATGTGAACTCGAGTTATTTTTGCACACACAGATCTAATTCACTCTTTCATTACTTCCCCACATTATTTTCCTAATATAGGAGGTATGTAGGGTATTTGTAATGTCGTTGATGTTTTTGAACATTTTTAAATGTTGATTTTTCAGTTTCGCAATCAATTGTCGTTTCACCTTCACATTTTGCGTTCATTCACATTGTATGTCATTATCATTTTGCGAGGTTTGATACTAAAATCTATTTTAATTTGGTGTGACAAATACCAGTCTCTTTGAAGCTGAACGCAAACGCGCACTTCGAGCAAAGAATGACAGCTGAAAATTTTTAATAAAAAATTATCCAACATACTTTCAGATCCACAATATTACTGTGCCGTACAGTAGATACATAGAATTCTTTACAGTTAGGCTAACTTGATACCACAAACTGGTTCTTTGAGTGGAGTCACTCTCCCAAATTTGGCGATTTAAAAAACGTTTTCGGGGTAATCATCGAATAATACATGTACCAGGTGGCGAAGAAGCCAGGAGGTGTAAATCAGTATAACAATTTAGAAAGATCATTCTTTGTTCTGTGCAAAATGACCTCGAACGAGCTTATTAATCCTATTTCAGTGTGAAAACTGAATTCTTTGTTGATATAATCAATGCTGTGAAACAAGTCATCTAAATTAATTTAAAGTTCAACTCTCCTGATTGGGAGAAAAAGAAAAGAAAATAATCTGTAGAGAAGTCCGCTCATCTCATGTTGATCTTCGTGCGACTTTCTTCGTATTACGTTTGCTTTATAATTATTTTATTTTACCCAAATTGTACCAATATGTCATTAACATTGGTCTTGTAATAATGAACTATTTTATATTTTCATAAAACGTTTGTAAAGTGTAACATATTTCAATAAGGGCTGTGTTTACCACAAGTTTTGCAAGCAAATTATTTAGCTGCTGTTTTATTATTATTATAATTATTATTATTATTTTGGGATTAATTCACATCTCACAGTTTTCAAAGGAAATTTGGAATTTGCATGCAGGCCGCTCACTCTGATGCCAATTGCGCAAGCCACTGAAAATAGCACTTTGCAGTTCCCATCCACAAGAATATTTAAAACTTTTGTTCTAAATTTTAATGACATTTTGTAAAATTTTAATACAATAGAGAAAACACAATAACAGTTAGGCCAAACATATCTTCTCAACAATCTTTCCAAGAATTTTTCTCGTTTAATTACTGAGATATGTCGCGTTTGCAGTCCTTCCCTTTTGCGCAGCTTTTTTTGTCCAAACCTTTGCAACAGATTTATTTCAATTTATTTAGGGAGGAGTCCGAAGATGAGGATACTAGGTAATAAGGCATGGGTAGAGGATAGACATGTTAGTCCTTAGATATGTTTCAGTAGAGTAGTGAAAGGTTTCACGGTTCCAGTTACCTTCCCTGTACAAAACACACAACAAAATACCTCCCAGTCCATCATAGAAATGACAGAGTAAAGAAGCCGATAAAGTGATACTTGCCATTATATTTAGGCTATTTGAACGAACTGTTTATGTACTTTTGGAATATTTGGACAACTTTCAATACATCACAAATACAGGGGATTAAATTGCTTCTGCTTAGTAGCATGAAAGTGGCCTTCAAAATTTAGCTTTTTTACTTCAAATTAGTTTGCATGAAAGGCGTCAAAAAGTTAATCGAATATATTTTGTTAATTTTCTTTACATTGTATTTAGTTGATGCTTGAAAATTTCGTTTGGCTTCATTCCTTTGTGACTAGTGTCTATTACCCAGTTGTGCTGATTGTCATAGTGTAAAACCTACACGGCTTGGAAGGAATGAAAACTTCCAAACTTGTTGGTATCCAGTTTTAAAATTCTTCCAGTTTCGAATTGGTTTCATTATTTTGAATAATTAAATGCAAATGAATCACCCATGTAAAGTAGCTGTTTTTTGTTTGTGGGTGACTGTGTGCGTACATAAATGAAAGCTCTCAACTGCTTTCTTTTTCTTCGTGTAATTCATTTGCAATCGGTGAAACAGAAAGTATGAGTGTACGTGTGCTAATATGTAAATGTTGCTTACAAGTGTTGTTGGCTGCAGGGCGGGAGAACAGGGAAAGGAAGCTGCAGCAGCAAAATTCCCTCGGGAAGAAGAGGCGTAAGTCAGCACGCCATCACCAGCTTCCCCTCCTAAATATCAAATTTTATTTTATATTATTTAATTTCGTGTTGAAAATTAAGGGCGACAATGAAGAATAAGAATTGTAGTTTCAAAAAGATAAAGTCACAGATAAAAGTAAATTCAAACATTTATTTAAGCGTCTCATCATTGTCGTTCAATATACTTATTGGACCGTCCATCACCATATTTTCCTTTTCAGTTCCATGTTATCTTCTTCTATCGATCCTTTCAACAGGGTAGTGGATAAATCTCTGCAACCGAATCAAAGAAACTTGTGTCCAAATACCACATTTCTTGTAAAATTGAAGTCTTTAGATGACCTTGATTTTACATCAAAACTGTCAAAATTATTTTCAACTTTTTATCGCTTCATCCAGGTCGCAGTTTTCTGCTAAGATTAATTTTCATATGTTTTCTTGGACGAAATGTTGAAGAGTTCATTTTTATATTTGTGTGGCTTTTCTTTTCCATCATTATTAATTTCATTATGTGGAGCATGTTCCACAAGGGTGAAGTTTCAGAATATTCTTTGGCCAATTAGAGACAAAGGTAATGGAGAGGGGCGAGTTTCTTCCTTCTCCCATGGGCCCTAGTTTTAACCATTGACTGCAGACGATCACTTCCTGACTTTCTCATCCTAAATATCATGCAGGTGTCTGCAGATAATTCCTTACCAAATTTTCAATGAGTACCTTTGTTATAAATTCAAACACAGCTCTTCATCTAGTCTTGACTGCATCGAGTACACGGTCTTCATATTAAGTACTCCAAATAGTTTTTTTTTTAAAAAGTCAATAATTATCTCAACATGTTATTTACCAAACAGGGATGAATCAGAACCAGAGGAGTAAGTTTACTGTTATCCACAGAATATAATCAACCTGATTCTCCATATCTAGCCTAAGTTCCATGTCTTAATGTTGATATTAAGACAGTTTTGGGCAACCTCACATGACAAGTAGTTTAGTGGGCCTGAAGTGTTTCTGTTATAATAGACCTACATTGTACAATCATATATATTGATTGAACGTGCTCACATCCTACTCTCTTTGTCCAAACGTATCACCTTTTAGAATCTAAGGACAAATGTCCTTCGTGTTGGGGAAGACACTGTACAATGAGTGTTTTAATTGCACAACGTCTACATGGATTTGTGTATTTAATGTTGCGGTGTGTCGACGAATTACATTTAAGTTCGTTAAGTTTGTGTGTCCACACGCGTTCACTGTGATTCTCAATGTTTCGTATGCATGCTAATTCCTTTTCTCCAGAATTGTAAAACATTGAAGTAGTTTTTTATCATTTTGTTGCCACACTCTTTTTCATATCTGCATTCGGCAAAATGGCATAAAACTATGTTATGAATTTACAAATATATGTCTGTGTCTTAGCCAATTCTACGTGAAGTAAACACTAACTGAAGTAATAAAATGACACGCAGTTGAAATAATGGCATTGCTAGGTACAAAAGAGACCAGTGCAACTATTTGATTTAAGTACAGTACATTCTAGGCAGCTTTTGTCTCTTATTTTTTGAATGTGCAGCAAGCACAGCTTAATGAAGGTCAACCTCACCTGTATAAATTTTGCAATTACAGACAAATTTGCTATATGCTGTGCATTGCTTATACTCGTTTTGATTCACATTTGCGCCTTTTCATTTTTGACAAGGAGGGTATACCGACAATTCAGGTCAACCTGACCTTGGTAAAAATCACATTCCACGTGAGATTACACTTTATATCATATAAAATTATCTTTGTATTTTATTTTTATCTCCGTAGCTTCGCCGGAAGGAGGTTAGCATTTTCTTTACTACTTTGCTAAGCATGAAATCAAGTTTTTCATGTTAAGAAAGAAATATGCTCAATGAACACAAATCACATTGTTACAAAAAATATGTAATCGAAAATTTTTGATGTCTCCGCTGGTCAAGGAATTTGATATGCACTTGTCAAACACTTTTGTTTAATGGAAACAAATTCACTTTTGTATTTGTGAGCATTTATACATCTCGGAACATGATTATGGAGATGACCAGCAGTTAAAGAAAGAGATGTTTACTTATTGAGTTACTTTCTGCATTCACATTTCCACAATTCATTATGCTTTCCGTTGTTTGTATGTTTTATCACAGTGAATGCTATATAATTTCAGGACTGAGTAAGGATCTTTCAAACTATTAATTCTTCGGTTGCAATTTGGAACTGTTCGTTGAAGTTGATATAAGAAATTAAGCTCTCAGCAAATGCCATTGTTTTTTTTTTCCTCTTTGAGTGGTTCCTTTGTGGGGTGTATACCCTCCAGTACTTTGATACTTGGATGTTTTATTTATCCATCTTTATTTGGCTCAGTTTTCTCTCCTATTTTATAAACAATAATAGTTGCATGAACTTATTCTTAAAAGAAAAGGCATACATTTTGGGGAATTAGTATGCGTGCAATGTCTGATATGTCTTCTTTACGGTATTTTTTTGGCATACATATTGCTTTTAGACGATATATAGTGATTCACTGAGCTTATATCATTTTTCTGTCGTGTTTTGCATGAAGTGATAAAATAAAATGTTTAATAACATTATCGTAAAATTGTATAGTAATACATTGTGGAAAAACTAATAGACATAACAAACAGACAAATATATGTGATTTTGTATGAAAGGAAGAGACGTATGTGTGGACCAAAATGTTTTAGAGCTTGCCAGCTATTAGAACACTTCGTGGGTTATTTGTCGTGAGTTTCAAAACAAAATGTTCACTTTTGCAGGATGGCTGCCCACGAAGACACGGGGCCCTCTGAAGCTGAACTGGCCATGCAGGTGTGTTTCTGTTGTTTTTGACAGTTTTAAATTTATTTGATGCTCAAGCAATGTTGACTGTCAGTACCATAAAATTATATCATGCTTATCTTTTACTTGCATGCAATGTTCCTATTGACTCGTAAAAAATGAAAAGAAACGAAAAGAACGAATACAAAGTGAAGCTTCAGATGAACAGAATGAAGAATTGTTAGAACTGACGCATCTAGAAAAACAGAAAGAGGAGGAAGAAATACGAATGCTCAGAGATCGACTTGTAAGTGAACAGTAACTATCATACAGAAATTGATTCTCATATACCAATGTGGTTTTTGTTCTTGACTCAGCGGCGGAAAGCTCAGCTCTCTTCAGCGGACCTAGATGAAGCGGTGCAAGAAATGCTGGAAGCGAATCGAGAATTGCGGCGGAAGATGGACGAAGAAATTCAAGAAATGAGAGCGAGAAGTGTAAAGTTGCTTATTTGTGGAATGCTTAGAAGTGATTCCTTCCCAGAAAGTTATTGTTCCTCATTTGCTTTCAGGATGTATGGCTCATTCGTCTTGATTACCCAAGCTGGCATGACTTGAGACATATCAGTCCTTACTCAATGTTTAGATCAGAAATTGGCAATGCAAACTTAAAGTCTGTATTGTTAACCTTTTCAAATAGTAACTAGCCTAAAGAATGCACGGGCATTGTGAAATATTTATTGTGCATGTTTTTCCGTTCGCGACCAAGCCATTTCTGGCTGTGTATACCAGCAGCAGTTCGGCATGTCCACACGCCCTTGAATGCACATTAAGTTTTGTTGCGAATGTTATTGCAAATGTAAATCAATCTTATGCTGTCCACACCAATATTTGTCAATTTGAGTTTGTAGCTAACCATTTCACCAAGTGACATCTAGTTTGGACTTCTAATTGTAGCAATTTGCATTTGTACTGCCGAATTAAATTTTTTTATGTCGTTGCATTTAAAAAAAAACTGTTTAAGTATCGATTGATTAAACCTTTACATACAAAAGATTTTTTTCTCTGACATCTTTAGCATGTTTTGAAATTTTAATTTTAACACACTTAACAGGAACGACGAAAACGTGAACGAGCAGAGGAGGAAAAGTTACAAGCAGAAAGACGACAGGCCGAGGAAGCAGAGCGCAAGGCTGCAGAGGTAAATTTCCCCAGTTTTGTCGGAAACTGGTGGGAACATGAAATCCCCCCTCCCTTCCCCACAGCAGGAATCACAACATACGCTACAATGTTCAAAACTGAAAACGTTCGAATATGGAAAAATAGTCGTTTTTTACAACGTACCAATGTAGTGTGTGTATAATGACTACTGTGAATGAGTAATGAGTTTATGGAATGTCCCGTTACCAGGAAGAGAAAAAGAGGAAGAAGGAGGAGGAAGATGCAAAGAAGAAGGCAGAGCGCGCCAAGAAGATGGCCGAGTTCGAGAAATTTAAGAATCCACCTGGTACACGCAACTTCGTCATCACAAAGAGGGCGGGCGGCGGATTAGATCAGGTCAGATTAGTTCTAATTTTCATTTTCATTTTACAGTTGCAATTAAGTAAAAGAAAATCCCGAAACGCACTTTTACCCTGGATTCAGAAAAAAGGCAACAAAGCTCTTTGTTATTTGTAGAAAATAAAGAAAAGATGGGTTGTCCCATCCACCACCCCTTCCCTCAACTGTTGAAGGGAGTGGGGTTGTTGGTGGGAACAGGGGTTGTCAGAATTGAAAATACTCAAACTTTTTCATCAGCTGGTTGGGAGACGTAGTGGTTGGGATAAGAGTTAAATCACATTTTTCTCGTTTTCTCAGCAATAGCTTGACTTGCTGACATGTGCGCGACTTATTTAGAAAGCTAAAAAACTCCTCTGAAAGAGCAGAGCCCTTCAAAAGTCTGTATAATACATGCCAATTCCCACAAATGCTAGCGAAATTATTTTTCTATTTAAACTTTGTTTCTCTGATGTCTCACCTAAGAAATAACCGATCAGATTAGACATCTAAGTTGTTGGCTTGACTAAATTTAATCTTATATTTACTGCTGTTTCAATGTAATTTCATTGCTTTAGTGAAGTCAATGTATTTTACAGGTTCACTGACGACTGACCGCAAATACTTCATAAAAACATATATTTAAACTTATGTAGATCGCACGAATTTCAGTTCAATGTCCAGAGTAGATGTTGAATACCACTTACACTTCTCTAATTTCAAACAATTATTTTTAGGCTGACCCGTCACCAGTTGCATGCAGCAATGATACATCCCATCTAAGTTTTCTTTTTCAAAATCCAAAATGAATACTTTTCTGTACATTTGCAAAAATGTCCAAATTACACTCGAAACTGGATTTAGAATTCAGTTTCTCGATTTACTTAGATGGTAAAATGAGGACGGGAAACGTTCAATTGTGATGTATCAGTAACTTTTTCACCAACAAGGCACATTATTCTTATTACTGTGCACTCATTTTTAATTACTCATTGTTTAATTAGATACAGCACTCAAGCACTCACAAGACTCACATCAGTAAAACAGATATTGTCATTTTATTCAGAGGCGGAACCCAAAGGGATGACGTTCCGCGCACTAGGAACCTCCTCCTGCCATTTCCCTGTAGCTCCAAAAATTATAACTTAATTTAAAAAGAGTAAAATTCTAAGTATAATTCGCATGGAAGCATGCTTCTGGTGCCCTAAATTTTACACTTTTTAGTTCAATTAGCTTCCCTTCTTTTCAATAAGTATCGGTACCTCAATGGAAGGAAACACACTACGTTTCTTCTGAATGCTCCAAATGATCAGATTTTGTTTCGAAGCCATGTAGTTTACATGTAATTTCTATCCGCATGTGAATCATTAATTATCACATCTGTAGACTCCATTTCGGTTTTTTGTCCACAAATGGTTCCGCCTCTGACCTCTACAATAAAGCGTTGCACATAGGTTCATAACTTCGTCGCAGCTGCACGGTGAAGTGTGCTTAGCTTCCAGAAGTTCCCTCGACTTGTGCCGGATATTCCCAACGTACAATTGTTGTCAAAATTTGTTCAAACTCATTAAACTCATACAATATGTATATAAAATGAAGGACGATGAAGATTCCGAGAATACGGAGCGCAAGTCGAAGGAACAACTTGAGGCGGAGAAGCGCGCCATTTTGCAGCAGCGTATCCAGCCCCTGGAGATCGACGGTTTCAACGAGAACAAACTGACGGACAAGGCGAAAGAACTGCACAAGGAAATCTACAGGTTAGAGGCCGAGAAATACGACCTGGAGAAACGATTCAAGGAACAGCAATATGACGTGAGTGACAACAATCAAAACTCGCCCCTGTTGGTGATGGGTTTGTAAATGGTGTGACTCTTTAGTCACTGGAAAAGCAGTTAACAGAATTTCGTGTGTTTTTCCCCAAATCAATATATTAGGGGATTTTGCTCGTTTCCTACTATTTTTTGGTTGAAGATGATCTAATTATCTCTCCTTAGCTTCACAGAAGTATCGTGTGCTTTGAGGTGTGGGTATGAATGTGTTGTGTCTGTTAACATTAAAACAAACAACCAGTTATGAAAGGGCAGAGATACAAAACTGAGCTAAAACAGCTTTTTGTGCAACATAAAGAAATTAAAATGTGGATGTAGATCCAACATTCTGATGTGACATTGAATCAGGATTGCTTAGTTGTATGTCTGACATCTCTGGGTACTTGGCAGCTTTTGACAAGTGTGATAGGTAACAAAGAGTAGATTCCAGCTTTGATTAGATCTGTAGATACACAACCTGGGGGTAGATTAATCTGGCTTCCTTTTTCTTGTCAATTCATTTTCAGATTTGGAAAATTTATACTTACGAATCCTTGTAGTTTTTGAAAGGACTCGTTTGACCACAATTAAAATGTATTTCACTGCAAAGTATTTGTGTATTAATTAACATGTTCATGTGTATACAGTGTAGTTTAATAACCGTAGGATATAGATCGTGTGCATTATACTTCATTTTCTTCAGTTTATAAATGCTCGTTCTTATCTCTTGAATGACGTAGAGCTTGATCTTATTTATAGTGATTGACCAGTTGGGTATTCAAATAGGGCAGTATATTGTCAGTTTTAGACAGGATTTTTTTCACATAATTTTCTCATTTTCACCACCTTTGTAGCAACCATCTCATGGCATTTCAATTGTGGTCACTAACACAACATAGAGTAGTGTAGGTAATAAAAAGGGAAATCCTAAGTAAAACGTACTTGATTTATCATTCACCTGTACAGGGTTATTACAGAGTCTTTATCACTTTGGAAATGTACTAGAAGATGAACACTCTTCGGAGAAACCCACAATACCCTGCGTGTTTCACGTTTACCTGTGTCTCTCCAGAATATACCACTGAGCTTTCATTCAGGTGGTATATGTGGTGGGACAGGGCGTGCGACACACAGGGTTCAACTAAAGTGTTCACTTGTTTACTCTATCTGCTTTACAGATGATGGAACTGGCGGAAAGAGCAAGACAAATGAACAAAGTTGGGTATGTATTTAACAATAGAATCGGACATAGTTACACATAGATTTTTTAAAAAGGGCAACAAAGCATCATACCGTATTCAATCTAAGTAGGTTAGTTTTAGTTAGAGACATTAGACTATTCACATCATTTTCATGGTTCAGATCGCATATCAGTCATGCAATTTATGAATTTACTGTAGGTCATAAATATATTTGTCTTTGTGCAAGAAAATATTCTTCTCAACCTTAGCTATTCAAACAGGGTGATTGTCGGTCAATTGTGCTGGTCACTGGAAATGTTTGTTGTCTGTGAATGGTGGTCGCTGTCATTGGTTGTATGAAACGATAGCTGAAATGTGCTTGTGTTAGTTTCTTCACACAACGAAACAAGAAATAATATATAAATATTGTTGTAGTTGTAACGGTTACCATTGAATGTACAGTGCTATCCACCACCACTACCACTACCACTAAAAGTGGATTTCTCATGGAAAACATAGTTGTCAGAAAGTGTCCACATTAACCCCTCCCCCTTTGTAATTGGAAAGGTGAGATTACCATTGAGAACTTAGTTGTTGTCAGAAAGTTTGTTCACTTGATTCACCCTCCCTCTAGCCATGCCCAAGACAGCTACAGCTTCCCGCTAATGGCATGTTCCCACTGCATGGGACCAGGACTGGGGTGGGACCAGGAACAGGACCAGGACCAATGGGTTACTATATATTATGTAGAACTGTTCACACTACACCAGGACCTGGAACGGGACCAGACCCATTGTCTCCTGTTGTGCCAGTCCTGTTTCCTGTACCTGTCCCATTCCCATTCCTGTGTGAATGTGCCATCAAACCAACTACGGCGAGGACATCTTGAACTCTAGTTTTGGAGTGCCTCATTTAAATATTCTTTATTCTGTCAACTCCAGAAGTCCAGGACCGCGTTGAGCAAATGATTCTGCTATGGACGTATAAAAATATGTGCAAGATGGTGTTTTTCCCCCCAAAATCTAGTATTTAAGTTCACAAAAGTTCATCTCTATTTTGTAAAAATACTAAACACAAATTATGAACTTCACTTCTTTTTTGTCAAATGACAAAAATACACCAACAGCAGAGTTGTGGAATTCTTACACGAAAACTAGTATTCACATCTCTTTTACTCGCCGTCCCCCCCCCCCCCCGAGGTAATTTTTTTACCAAGATCATAACCAGAAACGTGCAATTAAATATAGAGCGATGAACAGGGTTATCTGAAGCCTAACAACAGTGTGGAGGACGGATGCCTCTGTATCATGATAACAAATCTTTAAGATACCCTCCTAACAAATTTCAAAATGTGAGGGTCACTGCCACCAAATTTAGATAAGGTTCCCATTCTAGTGGCTCAGCAACGATTTACCTTATTGTTTCGACAGGTGTTCAGGCAAGATAGGAGAGTTCCTGGACTCTATCAGAATCAAGTAATTCAGGGGCGGATCCAGGATTCGCCCTAACCGGGTCGCCAATCCTAGGAGGGGGGCGCCAACACATGATTTTACCAACTATTCCCCCCCCAAAAAAACGAAATTGAGGGGACACTGAATTTTTCGGTCCGTCGGAACCCACTGTTACAGATGTCTAAAGATATTCGGGATGGAGTAAGACCAACGGTAACACGGATGCAGAAAGACAAAATCAAAATCAAAGCCGTGTTTTAATGTCCCCCAACATTGCTGGCCAAGACATTGAGGCAGTCAAGATACAAATCACATGACAATGACAATTTGGAGCTCTTCTGAGGGTGGAAGAAAACCCTGAAGGGAAAACCACCAGGTATTGGCTATCAAGGGTGAAAGACATCTCAAATGCGACCAGGGCCAGGGTGAAAGACATCTCAAATGCGACCAGGGCCAGGGATCGAACCCAGTGTCCCATTTTTGGACACCCCCTTATAATTAGCCATGATGCGCAACCCCCTGTCATTAACTATGCAGAAAATTTTTGATGTGGAAATGGGTTTATGTAAATTATGGTTATGATGATCCTGTAAAATTCCTATAATTTATAAAATCCTGTAACTATAAGTTTTAAAACATAAATGAATCATGTTATATGAATGACCATAAAGTCCTGTAAATATACACATGATCCTGTAAAATTCCCATGATTTACACAATTCTGTAAAATCTTGTAACTATCCTGTAAATATAGATATATGATCCTGTAAATTTCATGTAATTTACATATTCCTGTAAAATCCTGTAACTATCCTGACGGGGCTAATTACAAGGGGAGGGGTGTCCGAAAATGTTACTGCGATGAGAGGCGCGAGCGTTACCACTGCGCCACCAAGCCTCATAAAGACAAGGAAGAAAACAACAGCCAAAAACATGAAGACACACAGAGGCACACTCGGACACACTCACCAGCCAAAACAACCTCCAAAACCTAACCTGACCTTTTCGATCTTCCTTTGGATTTATTGTATTTTGTTTACAACCAGAAAAACTCTAAACCCAATGGAAAATACCAATAATCTGAGCATTTTTGCAAGGTAACATGTCATCTGAATGGTAATTTTTAATTATTAAAGATTAAGTGAGGGTTTATGTAATATGGTTGAGGAAGGTCGGATTTGTTTTAGTTATCCCTTTCATCGTTGGACCACCCCTTCCTAGGTTGAATACGGTATGTGAACGGTTGCAGGAGGCTTAATTTGTGAGAGGGACAGACGTAGTCAAAATAACGTAGCCTTTTCTTTTTTCTCAATAATACCGTACATTTTAGACGAAGTCCACAAAGACGATCTTTTGCTAGTGATCACATAGATAATGTGTAAGTCTTGTTAGAAAACTGATAGAGGAGGGTACCTATTATCCATAAAAGCGGATACTGATAGGTAGTGTAGGGACTTGAAGAAAGGTTGAAAACGATCTCATGATGACTACCAAGTCGGGAGAGCTTGATTTCCAAAATTTCAGTGTTTGTGTTTTTTAAAATACTTTCGCAAATGCTGAGAATTTGTCGCGCCCGAGCTTGGAGTAATTTTGAGGTCAGTTTCAACTACAACTTGACATTTTCAAAACAGTTGTATTTCCTCTTTCAATATCAGTTCATTTCGACCCTTTCCCTTATATTATATATTTCCTTATCTGTCTTTTGGCAATTCACACAATTTTTCTCGTAAGTTTTCCTTCATCTCTCCACGCTTTTCCATTCCTCTCGGGAAATCAATCACCTTGCATGAGTACACCGCTTTTAATGTTCAGGAACCCTCCTCGACATGTACAATGAACCGTTAATCATAAGTTTTAATCTTTACAAATAAATTTAGCAAAGGAGGTCTCAAGAGAGTACAGCTGGGTCAGGATGAGTAAGTAAAGATGCATGGAATGGTTTGATGTTTTTACCCAACAGCCGCTCATAAACATCCAAATTACTTTCTAAAACGATTCATTTTTATTTCATACATATTTTTACTTTCCATAATTTGTGATTTTTTTTTTGCATTTGTCTGGATGAGTTCCGAAATACCCACAGAACCCAATTGCTGTGCACATTGAATAGCTCCAAATATTTTTAAAGGATCTGCATTTTCATCATTGCTTTTTTTTTGGTTTTGTTAATTCCCTTAATACAATCTAGATCCTGTTTTTAAAATTAGATATTTTTCTCGGCACCTTATTTGAACTTTAGTCCTGTTCTTGTATTCAAAGCATGCGATGCATGCCCTTTTTTCAAGCGATACCTTTTCCTGCGAAAACATGAATTAAGTAGTAAATTCCATTGAACCTCCCACTCGTATTGTTCATGGAACATTTTCATTTCAATCGAACCATTTTTTTTGAATAAATCAATTAGTTTGATGTTCATCAAGAAAACCCAAAAACCTAAATGTTGTGACTATATTTTATTTCAGGACGGATAAGATTCAAGACCGTTTTGCTGGTGCCCCGGTAAGCTCTTTTCGCCATTCAAAACTATTTTCCTGATATCTTCATTATCTTCTTCACAAATATGCATGGCAATTTCATTTCTAAGATGTAGAACAAATATTAATTTAATAAAGACAACCCGTGATCCAAAATTTGTGAACGCACTCATGCTTTATCCCAACCAGTTTGTTAAGAATTCAGTTTTATTTGTGTGCCAGACAATTTGGTTCGGCTATTTGACTGCTTTTCGTTTCGTTTTATTTTCTGCATGGAGTGTGATTTTTCTTTACTTTGCAGCAAAAGGTTGCTGTAGCAAGTAAATACGAAAGGAAGAAGGATCGAAGATCATTCCAGGAGAAACTTGCCATATTTTCAAAATCAAAATAACACTGGTGCATGCTTGATTTTTGAAGGTATGACAATAAGATATTTGCAGTGTGCTGGTCTGAGTAACGTTAACATTGGTCATTCAAATAAAAGGCAAAATCTTTGTTTAAGTCTAACGTTCTTGTCATGATGAGTTGCATGATCTGGGACGTTTTTCATCGCTACTAGATTTTTAAATGATGGCCATAATTCTGAAACGTTTGCAAAATATTGTAGAAATCTAACACCTCTAATAAATAATTGGTTTAGCTTCTTCGAAATTGATGTCCTAAGATTTCTGCAAATTTTCTAACCTGCACCTGGATTCCAAGAAAGAGTTTCATTGAAAACGACCTTCAAGCATCAGATGTTGGAAAGGACCCGTTTTTTATTTGCCCTTTAGAGTTTCTAAAACTGATTTTACCGTT
This sequence comes from Haplosyllis leylae, assembly GCA_038406175.1. Lineage (NCBI taxonomy): Eukaryota > Metazoa > Annelida > Polychaeta > Phyllodocida > Syllidae > Haplosyllis > Haplosyllis leylae. The sequence goes on from JBCAUG010237361.1 coordinate 26,742, forward strand.
TTACATCCAGAACAAAAATTATAAGATTCATATCTTCACATTGATAGTAATAAATACCACTCTTTTGAATTTAAGTCCAAGACCGATGAAACGTTTTCAATTGCCCCTCCCCCTACCAGTACGCTCGGGGGGGGGGGAGGGGGGCATACAGGTGGCAGAATTTCTGTTTTCAATCATTCCCCCGGCATACTGGGTTTGATTTCAATTGCCCCCCCCTTGTGATGGTTAACTGGATTGCCAGTCTGGTGATGACCAGTGACTGTAAAGGTTGACAAAACTTACAGTCAGTGGTGACACTTGTACAGTTGTTGGTGTCACTTTTACAGTTGGTGATGAAACTTACAGGTGCTGGCCTATGTGCATCAATGAAAGTTTCATCACCGACTGTAAAAAGTTTCATCACTGACTGTAAAAGTGCTGCCAGCAACTGTAAGTTTCATCAACTTTTACAGTCGACATTAACTGAAGTCTGGTTAACCATCACAAGGCGGGGGGGGGGGCGTACTGGTAAGGGGGGAGGGGAGGCAATTGAAAACTTTACACCGGCATTGTTTCTAATCAAAATGTGGAAAGAAGCATTTGTATTGACATTCACTTATTGGCATGCATGCTGTCTTCAAAATCTTAGAAAGTTTTCTAAGTCAACGTGGGTGTTGAGTTGGAATGTTTCTAGCCTTTTCAGATTTTTGTTTGCAGTGACATTGCTGTGGTTACGTTAGAGTATTATGATCCTTGAGATGTCAAATAGAAACGAAGCAATTATAATTAATATCTGTATTTCTTTTCTTTCCAACGCAAAGGCTAAAATTGAAATGTACAGCAAATACGAGAGGCAGAAGGACAAGCGCGCCTACGTGGAGAGACAGTCCCTGTTTCAGGGTCCAATGTACTCTGGCGCGGTTCCTCGCATAAACCCAAAGAGGAATATCGCCTGGGACGATTTGACGCAAACCATGTTCTACGATGAATCAGGTGCGCCGGCACCTGCTGTGGAGCCTGAACCAGAGTTTGCAGTAGAGGGCGAGGAGTAAACACGTGTATGTGCCTGTGGTCTGTTCCCCACCCTCGTGCCGCATCCCTGGCGTAGATTCCCGTATGCAGTGATTCCATTGAGTTCCTGTTCCCTGTTATTCAATCAAAAAATATTTATTTTATGTTTTAGTTGGGTATTTGTATGCAGTGATTACAAGAATTCAGTATTGTCTATATTTTTTCAAGACAAAATCAGCTCAAATCTTGTAATAGAAATTTATAATTATCTGCTTTATGCCTGTGACTTTACACTTAGTGTTTCATGAGTTTCTCTCCTGATGTCCAAAACAAAAAAGAAAATGTAAACTTGTGGAAAATTTCCAGAATACTAATCTCAAAAAATCTTTTTTTGATTGGCGGATTGGGATAATATTTTTAATTCAGAGCCACTGGCACCAGGGCCTTTGCCCATATTTTACATATTTTAGGATGCTGATGGTGTCAGTTGGCGCTTCTGGTTTTGCTTCTGTTTCTCAAGGGCGAGGCATTACAATGTCTCCCTTGAAAAAATGAAGGTGTTCTCCTATTTGTGTTGAAAAATGTAACTCCATAATTCGATATCCTGCTTCCGAAAATTTCCATTTCCCCACTTGCATGTTTGCGTTTAATTATTATTTTTTATTTCATTTGTAGTCAGCATGTGTGAACCAAAATAGAAACAGAGCAGTGTGTTCCCCCTTCAATAATTTGTGCATGATAACTGAGGAGAAAATTTAAGAAATAAACGTAACGCCCGTACTACACAAATAATTAACGTACCACTTCTCGGAGCCACGATAACAACGCTTTGTCTAATTTCACCAGCTTGTAATGTTCCAGTAAAATATACAAACTTCACTAATGTTAATATTTTCCAATTTTAGCTGTCTCTTTTGATGAATAAACTCATAAGGTAAGGGGTCCTCCAATATTGTCGACATTTTCACAAGTGGGTAGAAAGCATGTTAACGTACTGGGGCAGGGGTTTTAAATGCACGCTTTTCTGAAGGTCAAAAATATGTCGATTTTATGCTTAAATTCTTCTTTGTACATTTTGTACTTATAAAGTTGCATTGATATGTGTTTATATCATGTTGAAGAATTCTGAAAAAAGAAACAAAACTAACTCTTGGCAGCATCGCAAAACCGATGTTTGATTGTATTTTCTAACATCAAAAATGTGTGCTTGGCAAAAAAGGAGCGCCCTGTCTTGAAGATATCTTTTGTGATGATTGAAAATTTAAAAACTATACTGAAATTTACAGATTCCTGATTGAACGTTATTATTATCTACCTGACAAATATATTTCTTCCTACTTGAGTCTGCTTTTTGCTCAATGAAAATACAGTCATTCTGAAAAAAATGTATTACAAACGCGCATTGCTTTCTGTAGTCTAGAATGGGGACAAATAAAAATTTGAGAAAAAATTGAGAATGATTGGTTCGTACGAGTCAAAGTACATTGTGAAAATGTTCGTATTTTGGACGATCCCTACGATTTAAAAGGAACGAGGTCTGCAGTATGTAATAAATGACTACTTTTTTCTGACATTCCTTCTATATTTTTAAATGTTATTTTCTAGCTATTAACGGCAATATTTTGTTTCCAGATAGTGCAACCGATCAAATTAAAAACTGGGATGACCAAAACTAAGAGGATACACCATGTCATCTCTGATCTTTGAAAATCAAAACCAAAACAGGAAAAGAGACATCTATCTCTTTGGGTAAAGAAGAAGACCTACATCCCCAGAAGTCACCTCCGGAGCAAGGAACACCATAAATAAAAACACGTGTAAAGAAACATCTACAGAAACAAAGAACGAACGATTCCGACCATTTGTCACTAACAGCGATCGATTAGCGCTAATTGGTCGATGGTTTCCAAATGAACTCGTTTTTAGCTTGCGCAAGCTTCACACATCATTGTAGCTTTGTTTTTTTGTATATTATCTGTGTACCTCTATTCTTTGTTATGATTATTGATAATAATTATTATCATTAATAATTGTCATTTTTTAATTTTGTTAATATTAGTACGGATTTTAATGGGGCTATCATCCTAAGATCCTCCTTTGTGTGCAATGACAATTGCGTTCAGCATTTTCGGACAAATTACGGACACGCATATAAATTGAATGACTGGAGAAAGTAAGAGAGCAATGGATACGCTTGCAAATGTTTATTTCTTACAGTAATGGAAATAATCTCATACTCGTTCATATTATTCGCATACGTTGTATTGATGCATTATTTATTCGAGGAATAAATATACATCAATGCTGTACTATGTATACCCACCTTATAGTTGTGTGTATGGACAATAATAAAACGTAAAATTTAAATCTAAACAACTTGTCCCTAGTGTTGTAATTCTTACATAAATGTCCCCAATAAAACTCATTTTGCTTGGATTTTTAAACTTGCCTTGTTATTATATTAAGAACAATATATGTACAAAGCAGTTACTAATAAAGTTTTATGTGAAAAAAACCATAAAATTTAAATTTCCTAATTACATGAGGATCGGTTCCCATGAAATAGTCCATTTCAGGGGCACCTAAATGTTTTTTAGGTAGCAAAATGTGCACTTGACATCTGCTGTATCTTAAAGAATGCTTCAGTTTGAACTTCAAATCCAGTAGCGGGGGATATATACAGAAAATTTTCGAATTTTTTATTTCATGGGGGTTTTAGGGAAATTTTGGCAAAATATGGTTGGCGTCCCATTCGTGAGGGATGACGCCTCTCCCACAGGGAATCTTGTATCCGCCTCTCTCTTCTGTTGTACTAGCAAAACCAAAAGGACTTTTTTCAAAGAATAACTTTATTTGGGTATGTCGACAATACAGTAGTACATGAGACTTCATTCTGGCTTTAATGAACGTATTTTGCAAAAAAAGAGAGCTAGTCCACATGAAAGGAAACGGACAAAAATGGTAAAGTTTTACGAAATAAAAATGATCACATTTGTTCATAAAAACTTTTAATAGCATTCGATATTCAAGAAGCAATCCCAATCCTGGATTTCAAGAATAAATGTCCAAGATGATCTCATTTTGTATCTAATTTTACCTCGTTTTAAAAGTATTATTTACGGAACTGACTACGGCGCGACGGTTTGAATATGGCATTTGGTCAGTCTCTAATATCGAAATTACCTAATAGTTTAACAGGACAACCTCATTCATGGTGGCCACGCTCGTATTCAATACAGAAAATGGTATCAAAGCTCCAAATTTGATAAATTTGTCTTCTCATGCTGAATACACTTTTTAATATGTTGAGTTTTCATAGCAACGAGTAGACAACATATGATTGAATGATCACACAATACTTGATCATTTTCCCTATGTTTCAGATAATTTCTGTCTAGAAAATCAAATTCTCAGCTTGTGCTATGCCGTGGTCACCCCACAGGTTATCATGACTAACATCTTTTGTCAACCAACAGCATAAATTACCATGATTTGTTTTCTGAGATCGTATCTCAAAATCTGAAAGGTCTAATGCGATTCCCCTAAAAATGTGATTATGAAAGGATGTTATGATTAGAGATGTCACAAATTAAAAGCTTCTGGGTAAACACGTACAGCATATTGATAAAAACAACCTTTTGTACAAATATAGCATCTCTATATTTGTTACATTTTAATGAAAGTAAAGATCTTCCTAAAATAGTCTGGATGCTTCATTTGTAATTATGCACAGTAAGGGTTATATTATTATAGTAGGTTCACAAATGTGTAAGACTATTTTACAACCTGCAGTAAATCTAAATCTTGTCTGTATTTTTTTGGACTGGCTGTTACACAATCGTTTATTCTTTGGCATATTGGAATATACATATACACAGGAACATTAGTTATCATACTGCTTTGTATTTTTTTAGAAACAACATATTAACAATGTTTAAAATAAAGTGAGTATCAAATTCTTTGTGTGGAAATAAACTACTGAACAAACACACGGACAAAATACATAACCAAGTATCATCCACTTTTTCAAATCAATCTTGTACATTACTGTAATGCATAAATACCTTTTATATTAAATTACATTCATGTCTCCTGGTAGATTGTCCAAGTCCTTTGCACATCAGTCATTTTTTTCACAGTACATGGTAACAACTGTTCCACTTGCAAAGCGACCAGAAAAGGCCAATAAATTACTGTTAATTATAGGACGAGAAAACCAGATCTAATGTTCCAAAATATAATATAGCAAACATTTCCTGTAGGTCCACTCTACGTAATTTCTTGTAATCTGATACAGGAATGCGTAACAATAAGTATACTGTCAAAAGAACAGTTCATGAAAACTTCCCAAATGCAATGAACAAAGGGGTTTATAAATACTGTCGAATTTTCGCTTTGAGAATGTCTGTTCTTTGAATTTTATGAATTAGGCAAAACCACTGTGAAAGTTGCAGTAACTTTTGCCATCAAATTTGACGTAAGATTTATGCAGGTGAACTCATATGCATTTCGATACGTAACCTACAGCTGCTACAAGTATTATTGCATACAAAATTGAAGAAAATATCCCAAAGTCTGTTTGGCCCTGATTAGACTAAATGCCTAATTTCGAGTAAGCAAGTACTTTACAAATCATCGTCGTCACCAAAAGACTGGACACAAAAATAGTTTTCAAAACTCAGTCACAACCATAGAAGAAGTAACTTGCCAGAACTTTCCATCTTCAGACATGTATCTCTACAGTAAGAATGTGTTAAGTATAGGAGAGTATGTGCTTCAATACAATTTGCGTGATCAAAAAGTGTATTTTTTCTAACTATGGCGTGTATTGGTATCTCAACCCATTTGAATTCAATATGTCACCAGTGACTGTGAGCCACGCATTATCACACAATTAAACGCCGAAAACATTTTCTTAAAATTATTGAAACACATACCGTATGTGAAGCCGTCTCTTGACAGTTTATCTGCAGACAGACAATTAAAGCAGAAATGTATCACAGAGTTATTTAAAATATGCGTGTGGAGGGAAGAACATCAGCTTAGTTGTACAAGTCCTTTCATGTACAATGCACCTCATACCTACAGTTCACAGGACGACACTGATTTACGAAGAGTGCATAACAAATATTCTCAGACTAGATATTCCGACTAGATTTCGAAATTGGTAATATCAAATGTAGCTTTTGTTTAGGTTGGTCAAATGAGAGCCACAAAAAATGTGATTCGTCTGATTGCACGTACAAATACACAAAGCGTATTAATTCGACAGATCAAAGCAAACACCCGTCATGACTTTCTCATGTAGAAAATACTAACAGATCTCCGGATTAACAATTTAAAAAATAAAGTCACTATTCATGTCAACAAGCAATCAATACAAAACCTACTCAAATACATGACATTTATGTTTCTATTACGTGTACTTTTGATTTTTAATTATTTACGGTTTACATTTATCTCTACAATGTAAGCATAAAACGAGCACCTTAGTATTTACAAAACACCAGTATAATATGTACAAAATACATCAATACAAAATTCAAGTATTTTTTAAGGAATACACTCTCACCAGCTAATATTCAAATGAAAACCCAAACTTTGCTACGTTGCCGCTGTGAATGTCAGTACGGATGGTGATTTCAAATTTGTATAAGGACCAAGTGAACACAATATTATTAACCACGAGTACCCATCTGATGTGCGCAGTAAATTTGTACTTTTTACTCAGGTTTTTTCCTTGATCATGTCACACTCATGATTTGCAAAATAAAAAACCCACAATTTGTTATCTTGATCCGATGGGTACAAACATAACATACTGGTGCGAACACATTCTAGATAAATGAGAGAATATAAACATTTTAGCATTGTAGGAAAACAAATCCATTTTATAGTATCTTTCATGACTGACAAAAAGATCGCCCATGGTCCAGCAATATAAATAAATCTTACAGATAAAAATAACTCCAAGACTAGCTATTGGAAACCATGACTTTCAATCAACATGTACATTTCTTGTAGTGTTGAACTTTGTTTCAAATATTGTCAATAATTTGAATCAGTGCTTTTTATACGCAAATACACCTTTGGCGCGCTACAAAAAGATCCACAGTAAATTACTGATTGTCTTTATCCTCAACTTCAACAATGTAAACTTTAAGCTCATTTGAAATATGACTTTGGCAGTTGAAATCAGCACTCATAGAGGCTTGTTACATCGTTTATCAATAATCCATGTGTCGTGGGGTCATAAAGACAAGTGAACACGGTGGTGGTGAGCGTGGATGCTGGTTTATTGCAGGGGAACAAGTTGTACATTGCTCGGGTAGATTTAGTGAAGTGCCCGCTGGTCGGCTGGGGCATGGTATATATACAAGGTCACGCAGTGGCCTTGGCCTTGGTCAGGAGGGAC
>JBCAUG010237362.1:0-18681 GCA_038406175.1 Haplosyllis leylae
TAGTGGTGACAGTATAAAAGAAAAATAGAGGCTGATTTAACCATAAACAGTAATTTAAAGAAATATACACTATGACAGTCATAGAAACACTTTTTAACACTGATTTGCGGTGGCAAGACTGTTTATTTAGTTGTCAGTTCATACCTAGCAAATACCTGCTCATATTGTGGTCGATCAGTTACTGTCAGAGAAATTATAGACAGATTATCCGCTTGTTGACCAAGGATGCACTTACATAACGTTTCCTCGTGACACATGGCAAGGGCCCGTTTACATCTAGCGATAGCAACGTGTCTGCGATGTTGCTGCAACATCGCTCGGAATGGGTTGCAAACTTTTTTCCAAGTGACAGTCACTGACGCTTGGTGTAACAGTACAGTACAGAATTTATATGTTTGATTTGGGAGCGATTTTGCAGTGATATCACAAACGCTAGGTGTAAACGGGCCCTAAATCATGTTCTTGCTGAAAACTGGCCTTCCATATGGGAGCTCGAACATGTACAAGGTCTACACTGCCTGTTTTATTTCATAAGAAACCACGACCCTGATGTTGAATATTGTTTTATGTTTCGAGTGTCTTGTAGTGTGTCGAACTGGCTCGGCAGCCATTACTCAGTTTTTAATTTGAGAGTCTCAAGAGTGACTTGGAGTATGGAATTTGTTGGAGAAAAGGGCTCCGCAAAAAATTCCAATATTTACATATTTATTTTCTGGTTCTTTTCTCTAACAAATTCCACGTACCATCACGCCCAAAATTTAATTGGAACAGAAACTAATTCTGAACTGAAACCAAAACTTAATGTAGTTTTTGGACAGCAACAATTTACAGAGTAGACCTCCAGTCTACAAGTATTCTACATCAACTGAACTCGTCATACAAGATATCATTGTAACTAATGGGCTAAATTACTTGTCAGAGTATATTTTTGAAAAAAAAAATCAAATGATGTGATGATCATGATGATTTGTATTGATCAGCGAAACGGAGTTTTACACAGTGTTAACAACTCGAAAATGTGGACGTATCACGTCAAACTTTTTTGGTTCCTACGAAAATGAAATGTAACCATAATAGAAGATTTATGACGGATAACTATGAAGTCGCAAGTATCAGAAATGAGCTGTTACTGTAGATTGGTAAATCATAACATAAACATAAAACATAAATAAAACATTGCAACATTATATTGAAAGTAGAAAAATAGCAAAAGAAGAAAAAATATTAAATTTAAACTGTGTCTTTGCTATTTCTTGAAATTTCTGTTCTTTAATATTTATGACTGTGAAGCAGTAAGTATCAGAAATCCTAGTAGAAAGGCGATTTGAATTGCAAATAATTAGGAAACTATTTTGATATTGACAATATTTGCATATGTACAGTGTCTCAGATTTTCTTAACAATGTTGTTATAACAGGGCTTAAATAACATGTCATTGTGGAGTGGAAGGCATAAAAATTGGAACTAATACACACTAGTTTATCTAAGAGTAATGACGCAGATTTTCTGATAAAGTTGATAAATGCACAATTTCTCGAACACGTTAGCAGTGTCACCAATTATATCGGTCTGATCTTTTTTTTGTTTTTGTTTTGTTCTTTAAATAAATTCATTCTACACAACGTTAACTTGAAATCAAGCTCATACACTCTCTCCATTCAAACAGATTTTCATTGATAAAATACGTTCAGTGATTTACGAGATTAAAAGATTCGCCAACTTTGCTGAAAATTGTTAGTTTCAAAACCATCTTCCTTGTCCAGAAATTACCTGTTTTTGGTGTTTACATTGTGATTCAGGTGATGTTTAATTTGATCGATTTCGCTGAAAGTTGGGTTCAGTGGGAAACTAATGTTACGATATATTAGATATAATATTAGGATATGGACATTGAAATAATTCGCACTGACATCCTCACTGCACTTAATCTGGATATTCTCGTCTCTCTATGGTAATTATCCGGGAAGTAATGTTGGGATATATTAGATATCATGTTAGGAAGGCATTGGACAGTGAAATAATTTGCACTGACATCCTGGAAATTCACCATAGGGAAACGCCATTAGAAAGACTATGTATAAGACTATCAACGCAAGCCATAAGATGATACCCAAAAGCATACCAAGTAAGAACTCTGGTATGAAGAAAAGTATGCTTACCGTTATCACAAAATAAAAAATCAGATAGTACAAAATACGGACACATTTTGTGCACCCCAGGCAGTTGCACTGCTTGTCAAAATAATTGAACCAGACACACAGCATATCTCTGCATCTTTTGAAGTATTTTTGAAGAGTAGACCTATGAAAACTTATGCTAATGCACTTACTTTCCCTTACAGCATTTAAGTTTTCTGCTACTAAAACTGCAGGATATATTATGATCATGAAGACAACGATGATAAGGCATGCAACCCACAGAAAGATGGCACTCAGCACATAGACAAAGGCCACTAAGGATCCATAAGAATATTTTTTACAGCATTTGCCGTATCTACTCTGATCGTGTGCGATGCTGTCTCCCAACATTGAACAACAACAACATTGGCGAACCTCACTCTGCCTTTCTACGTCAAGGTCTCTATCTTGGTAAAATTGAACTGGGACCGATCTTTCATTGGTATCATGATGACTTCTCGCGAAGCGAACATCTCTTCTCCTTTCTGCGTCAGGGTATCTGGTCTCATTTAATTGAAGTGGAACCGATCTCTGGGTAGGAGGAAATGATCTTGGATTCAGCACAATTCCATCCGTGGCATGTTGCGCATTAGCTCTGGGTGCAGCACCACCGTGCACTGCTGCTACATCTATCCCCAATCTGTAATGCACATCTTGCAGAACCTCAGTAAAAATTGCCAGATTCTCCATATTATCAATCAGGTATCGGTTGGTAGGAAATCCTCCAGCTGGAACTGTGTTTTTTGTGCGACCTTCCGGACAGGTCAATTTCGAGTTTTGAATAAGTTCTCGGGTGCACCGGCGACACACTGTATGGGAACAAGGTAGTAATTTTGCCTCCTTGCTTTTCATACTTTTCCAAGCACACACTACATTCTGTCGCCATAGTTCTTGAAAATGTTACACAGAAAATTCTTTGTTGTTGTACTGTCTGAAAATGACTGGTGTTGTTCGAGAGAAGGCAATCAAATATTAGGTATGGATTGTATTCCTTGTATCCTCAATTTTTGTGGCTGTCCCTTAATCACAAGGAAACAAAGAAAACGTAAAAGACCTGTTTGTCTGTTAAAACTGTTTAGATTCTGAAAGCTGTAAAGTTCAATAAAATGAACTCGTCACTTTCTTGTACGATGTCGCGATGACAAATTGCATCTGATGGGTAATAAACTTGGTTGGCACCCCCATTCCAGCTATTCTTTCCTGAGTGTCTGGCATTTAGTAATTTGTCTTTGGATATACTTTGATGCTAACGTACGTAGTAACGACGGGAGGTTATATTTTCAGTTTGTTTGTCTGTCCAACAGGGGGTATCATGGATATCGTCCTCATAGACAGGACAGGGGTACCTCCTGAACAGGACAGGGGTATCCCTGGACAGGACTGAGGAACACACCCCTCCCGGACAGGACAGGGCTACCCCTTGGCAGGACATGGGTCCCACAAGACAGGACAGGGGTACCCCCCCCCCCCCCCCCGAACAGGTTACGCCGCGAGCGGCACGCCTCTTGCAGTCAAGCAGGAGGACTTACTTGTTTGAACAGGATTTTAGTTTCACAGTAAGCACCAGTGTGAACCAAATATAATTTGAAGAATTTGTTCTGTACGCTGTTGACACAGTCTGTGTTTATAAATAGTTCACTTATCTGATTTTCTCGAAACAATAAATGAATAGTTTACCTCTGGAAACTTTCACCCCAAAGACACTTCTGTATTTTCCTGACTGATTTGTGTGGAATATCTTCCAAAGTGGAAATACACTGTAACATGTATTGAAAACAGCAGAAATTTGTCCGTTTGTAAGAACAGTTTATCTTCGGAAACTATCATCCCAAATACCTCTGGAATTTTCAAACTTCCTGATCTGTTTGAATTAAATACCGTTCGTGAATTCAAACCATGAGACGTATCTGGAGCATAACACTATCTTGTAAATTTCGTGAAAACCCCAGTCTTTTTTATCCATGTTTTGTTACTCTACATAACGAGCCATCTGAATAACCAGTCTCAACAATGGCGAAAAAAAATTCAACATTGGTGGTTTTGTAATTCAATTTATTTTGTGTTCAGATTATGGATTAGAACTTTTTGTATTTACTTTAAACTTTATGTAATTTATACGGACTCATGTTCAGAAAATCTTAACATGTTTGAATACCAATGGTTAGGGTCAAGGTCAGGGTCAAATGTTTGTGATTAGTGTGCAATGTGGACCGTCCGATTTGTTTGAAAGGCGATGTTGCACCTGTAAATGTTTGCAGTGTTATCAATTTAGTTTACTAATATTATTATTTTACAATTCAAGTTCTAATTGCTATCGATGAAACAGCCTGCGATACATCAGTGAAGATAGAAAGCAGCTAAAACTAGCGATACCGGCGATCATGGATTAACTGTGAAGAATGTAACTTTGGACACATGTCACATTGAGTCGCAACAGTTGCTAAATGACAAAAAGTCCAAAATGTGTCTGCGGCATATAAAGAATTTGTTGTTGGATATTCATTTCAATGTGTGTTACAATTTCACCTGTATTTCCTGTAGTTTTACAAAGTATGAGTGAAAATCAAGCATCCTTTGGTTAACAATTTTGTCATGCAGACTGTTGACTAAATCTTTTTCCAATTAAGGTTTGAGCTATATCTTCCTGACATACATGATAGTTTCAACTTTGCCTCTGATAATGTCCACCATGTAAACACTTCTTGGTTTGCCTCACGTTGTAATTGATTTTCACTGAATACCCTTTCTAAAATCACACTGAAAAACGTATTCAACATAGAATAATTTTGATGTTAGTTCTTATATAAAGTACTTTGTACCGTGAAAATATTCAGAGCGCAACAATTTTCGTTCATTCACCTGGTCACACCCAGTCTCATTTGCGTCCACTTTTATTATTCTATGCTGGTTACCGTCCGCATCCGAAGGATAGGCAAGGTAATGTTTTCACAGGCATCTGTCTCTTCACATAGGGGATAGCCCAGTCTCTGGTCCCATGTCACTTCCAGGGGGTGCCCTATTCTCTGATCCCATGTCCCTTCTGGGGGGTACCCCATTCTCTGGTCCCATAAATTCACAATGTGACAGTTTCCTCTTTTATCCTTCTAATAATAAAATATTGCTGCTGAATTGTTACTTTTTAATTCAATTTTTAATTGTTATCGCTGGAACAACAACATAGGATACACAAGTAAAGAAAGACAACAGCTAAAATTACAGCGATACCAGCAATTAGAAGTGAAAGGGAACCAACAATACCGATAATAAATATAACCGTTAAGACAAAGTACAGTACAACTAGATAGAAACCGTGACAGAATTTCTTGCATCCCTGGCAGTCACATTGGTTATCGTAGTAGTTGAACCAATTGTACAGTAAATCTCTACACTTTTCAAAGATTCTCTCGATTCTGTGTTTACAATTTTTGAAGTATTTCCACACATCATCAACATCTCGGCTTCGACATGGAATGCAAACATTGGCCGCAGTAAAATACAGTGATGTTATGAGAATTGTGAAGACTACAACTATGGGACACATAGCCAACAAAAGCACAACACTTATCAGATAAATAAAAGCCATAAAAAGTCCTTTCATGACAGACAAAAATACTTTGCAACAGCGTCCACATTGACTCTGACCTTGACTCTGATCTTGAGCCGCATTGTCTTCTGACTCTGAACAGCAACAGCAACAGCAGTAACAACAGCAACAGCACCTGTGTCCTTCATTCCCACTCTCTGCATCTCTGGCCCTTTGATAATTTTCATCCATTCCATCATTTCTTTCTCCTTCTGGTGGACCTCCTCTGTTGTTTGCTTGCTCAGCTGCTCTGGTATCAGGAAGAAATCTCGGATTCAGCACAATTCCATCCCTGGAATCTTCCACCTCAGCTCTGGTTGCAACATCCCCATGTACGGTTGGTGCTTCTGTCTCCAATCTGGAAAGAATATTTGCTTGAACCTCCTCGAGAATTTCGGCAATAATTACTTCATGGCCAGGAACAATTTTATCTTCCCCAAGAATATTAGCACTCCGCTTTTTCTCCTCTACCTTCTTGGCCAAGTCCAGATTTTCAATCAGGTAACGATTGGTGGGAAAACCTCCAGTTGGAACTATGTTCTCTGTTCGACATTCCGGACAGTTTAATTTAGAGTTTTGAATAAGTTGTCCTGCACACTGTAGACACACTGTATGGGAACAAGGTAGTAATTTTGGAATTTTATCTCCCTGCTTTTCATATTTTTCCAAACATATACTACATTCGGTCGCCATAGTTCTTCCAAAAATCAAATTTTGCTCTTGTTCAACACGTTTTCTTCTAAAAACCAATTTACTTTTTGACTAACTTCCTGCATGGTGTTCCGAATATCATCATGCGTCAGTTGGCTGTCCCAGTTTGAAAATTTGTTATCTTTTAAACTTCCGCAAAGGAATTAATTGAACGACAGGTGTTTTGTCTCATGCTACTCGACGTTTGATAATTTCCGTTCATCAGAATGAACTTCGAACTTGTACTATTTGTGAATGGTTTGCAAGCAAATAGTTTTGACACTTCAGGAAACCAGTTGCTTTCAGTTGTTTTTCGATTAAGTATTTTTGAATTGAGTGACATAACTTTAAATCATGTGTGATGTGGGGATCAAAATATAATTTTTACTTCAAAGATGAATTCCTATCTGGAAACAGAAATTGAGCAAAGATGGTAATTGTCATTTCTTGACGGGCGTCAAATTTGTTTTTTTTTTGGGTTTTTTTGTGAAACAGATACTTTTGTGTTTAACTTTTCACATGCAAACACACACACTGCGCATCTAATTCTATGCTTCAACTACATTGATCTTTATTACCGCCCGAAGGATTGGGGAAGGTAATGTTTTCAGCTCGTTCACCACCAAGGGGGGGGTACCCCAGTCCCAGGTTCTTTCTAAGGTCTCTGGTCCGTGTCCTTTCTGGGGGAGAGATCTTGGGGGTACCCCCTGGCTGGGGTACCCCCGACTATGTACCCCCCCATACAAGTCCTGGCTTGTACCTGGCTGGGTATCATTCTCCCCTCCCGTGCTGACCTGGCCAGGGTACTCCCCTTCCTGATAACTGACAAACAAACTGAAACTATTACCTTCCCCCATCCTTTGGATGCGGGTGGTAATAAGGCAAAGATCAGTTGAATTTGATCCTGCAAACGCTGGTAGATGCTTTCAAGAAGGACTCAGACGTGTAGTTCTTCTGTGACCATCTTATTTGTGCGATGGTGACTCTCACTGAAAAGTAATACATCATAATGAAATATGAATAATAATAATATTATTTCTAGTTAATTGAACTTTTTGTACCAGAAATACCAGTAAAACCAAATAACTCTACACTTCAACTACATTAATCTTTATTACCGCCCGTATCCAGGGGTACCCACAACCAGGACAGGACTGGGGTTCAAACCCCCTTGGCCAGGACAGGACTGGGGTACCCCCCTCCGAGTCAGGACAGGACTTTAGTACCCCCCAGGAAAGGTGCCGCTGTGGGTGGTACGGCTCGTGTGTGTTTTCCCGCAGGACTTTCTTGTTTGAGAGGATTCTGAAAAGGAAACAAGGCAAATTTTTGCAACTCTCTTATCCAGGAATCAAAAACTTAATTTTTGACCCAATATAGGTGACTCAAAACCAGGGATAAAGAGACAACTATTGCTCCATCGAACGGATTAACCATTCATGCTTTAATCTACTCGTCGTGGTCTTCTTCACACAGATATCAGAGATAAAACCGCACCTTCACCAGAAAGAAGTACAGCCACCGCACAGACTATACCCAAAGTGCCTATCAATGTACAAAATAATTTAGACATTCCCTACACCTTGACACTCGAACTGTGTATCACAACAATTGAACCATATACATAACTTATGTCTGCGTTTGTATTTACATGTTTTGAAGTATTCCCAGACTTTGTGTCATGAGTTGCAAAGGCAACTCAGATGTTGGCTATGGTGAAATGCAAAGAGAATATCATACTTGTGAAAGCAATCACTGTTAGACCAACAGCCAGGAAAATGGAAACAATTTAAAACCAGAAATACTCCACATACAATACATTAAAATAGTTCACAAAGCGAAGACTGTGTTAAGTCGTCTTACAGCAACAGAAGCAGCACTAACATATTGCATCCGGAAGAGCTAAACCGGATGAGGTTGATTCCTGACCGGAAGTGAAAGGGTAGCTGGTTTTAAGATAATTTCATCCTTGACTCTTACAGAAGCTCCTGTTTAGCAATTGTATACATTTATTGATACAATTATTGTCTCATGTACAGAAGTAATTATGTTATAAGTCTTCTTCGCGGTTGGTAATAGAATTAATGGAAATAGTCTAATTTTTATCATTTTCACTTCTTTCTGGTCCGGATTCTCAATGAGTTGCCAGTCACCTGAAAACATCCGTGCGTTGCGTAGTGGACGAAGTTTAACTTCGAGCGGTCTCTTTGCCATGTATGCATACCATTGCCATACCCTGAAACTTACGATACGGGTCTTCAACAATCCAACCGGCATCCTGCAGATGGTATTTGTGGCTCTGAACTACGTTATTATTTCATTGAAACTGATAATGAGCTTCATGGAAATGACAGCTGACGGGCTGTGCCAAGAATTTCAATAATTTAAATATCAATGACCTTTGATGTCTTTTTGAATGATAGCAATTGATGCTTTAAATTCATTGTAATAATAAGATCAGTTGAATTTGATCCTGCAAGCGCTGGAAGATTCTATTAGATATTATATTTCAAGTACAGTTTTCTTTGATCATCTTATTTGTGCGATGGTGACTTTTACTAAAAAGTAATACATCACAATGAAACGTGAAAACTGATAGTACGATTTCTAGAGAAGGGAAATAAAAACCAAAGACGAGACTGTTTTTTTATTGTGCAACATAACGAACTGATATTTTGCACATTATTTCCAAAGCATAATGAAGAACATTAATGTTCTTCTCCAAAGTGACTGTATTTAGCGCAGCTACTGTTCGAACAGCAGTGCTATTCCAAAGATTGAGAGATTTTGTGAGATAGGCTTCTTTGATTTATTGAAACTCATTTCGGACCAATCAAAAGAAAATTATTCGAAAAACAAATACAAGAAAAAGTCCGACATATTCGATTTTTTGAACTGTATTTTTGAAAACAGTTGTACCAAATGCACTCTTCTTATCTGTTTACATGAAGGATACATACAAGGAAAAAGATGTCAAATGACATGTTTTCTTTGACGAAATGTAAGACATGATGTGTGTGAAAAGTTGTTGTGGTATCCCTTTTTACGATGGTAAGCGTAAAAACAAGATAACCACAAAGAAACCGGTGCGTAACCATTAGTAATAATGTTCCGGCATTGGGTACAAACTTAAATAAAAAGATCTTCAGGAAGGAATTCAAATCTTTCAGTGGCAACTGGCTGCAATAACTGCCCGGTGTTGCATTGGTTGTTGATTGTTTCTGTTGCCGCATTTGCTGTTTTCATCTGATGTTTTTACTGCCGCAATTGCCCTTTTGGACGTTCAAGAAGTTTCTTGCTTTGTTGTTTCTTTTCCCGTAAATGTTGCTTCATACGTTTCCATTCCTCATGCCCTTCTTGAAATGCTTTATTTTTACTTCCTCATGACCGTTTGCCTTGTAAGTTCCTTTGTGTAGTGGCTTATTATTGCAATTTGTCATTTAAAACTGCTCACTAGTTATCTTAAATAGCATTAAGAGCGTGCACAGATATCTTGGATCTTCCGTTACATTAGCTAGTTTGTCTGCATGATTCAGAAAGTCAACACTTAGGGCGCATTCATATTGTTGCGAATGTAAAAGCGAAAGCGACATCGCTTGGAAGGGATAGATAATTCCCCACGTGTGTTTACAAATAGCAACAAAAATCAAAGAAAATATTCGCTTCCGCTGAGAAGTCGTAACCCTAACATCGTTACTGTACAGATTCAAAGTGTGGGGAAATTCCTCAATTATAAGATCTTTAAAACGTAGGAATTACAATTGACGAGTTTGTTCGTCAACGAATTTCGCATGTTCAAAATTCTCCGAACCGAACATGTTGATTCCAGCGATAATTTTACCATCACATCGAAAAATGTCTCGCCTACTTTTGTCGCACGCAGAGTTGTATTCAAAAAAAAATTCAACTTAATTTTCACCTCATTGATGGTACTGTTTTTTTTTGCCTGTTACCGTTTGTGCCATTCTGGGCTTCTTGTGATAGTTTACTATTGGCTTCCTCCAGGTTTTTAGAGACCTCTCGTAATAACTACTGATCAACATAGTTTATTGTTAAATTATATTTTTGATTTATTGACAAGTTCTTAATGGTTACTTTTATCAGGTTGTCTGAGATTTGCCATTCTCAACGGTGACTGAGCTTAACGCCCTGATTTAGTTTTGTAACGTAAGGCAAACAGTCGTAAATAAAATATGAAGCAAATTAAAATAGGCATAAAATGTAAGTCGTAGAAAAATCCTGGTTGTCATATAATTTTACAAATCCTGGTGTAATTAATTTTTTCTAAAAAAAATGATCAAAGTTATAATTGGGCCTTTTGCTTATGAAAATATAACCCCACAGAAATGCTGCTATTACCCAGAAAAACACGGGAGCAAAACGAATGACACAACATTTGGAACATCTTCTGCGATGGCATCCATTACTGGACCAGCGCCCTTTTGCGTAAATTTTTGCTGTATTCCTGCTTGCATTTGGAAAATTATCCTGTGTAAATCCTGCTGATGGATTTACAGAGAGGGAGTTCCAGTCGTTGATGGTACGTTCAGTTTTTCTTACACTGTCAGTTAGGTTTGAGTGTGCTGAGTTGCCCTGATCCTGAGGAATCATGTTCAACACAACCTGCCCGTTTCCGTACTCGTCATCCTGGTGCTTCGGGGTCATGCGACATGGGGTACATAATGGTAAACCACATTCTGCTTCAAACTGGACTTCAGATATTTCATTGGGTGGTGAAGATGGTTGAGTATGTTCCCCAGTGATTTCTTTTTCTGGTTCCTTGCTTATGGTTTCTTCTCCTGCTCCTGCAATCTTGGCATTTCTTTCTATCCCTTTGTCTTCTTGCGTTGTTTGTTCCGGTTTTCTCACCAGTTGTAACACATGTAGATAGTCCAGCATGTATCTATTTGTCGGATATGCATCAGGCCCATCTTCGGGAAGGTCAGAAACATCCCGACATTCAGGGCATTGTACCTCTTCTTCTTTAACCAGAAGCTTCAGGCATGAGATACACACAGTATGACTGCAGGGAAGCAGTTTCGGCTTTCTCCCATCCTTGTTTGCGTATTCCCTCAGGCAGACACTGCATTCGGAAGCCATTGTTTTATTTCCTTTAACGTATCATGCTGACACCACATTTCCCAATCAACTTATTCGTCACGTAGGCATTCAGTGCACTTTGTTAAGGTCGTCCGACCATGAGAAGAAACCTATAAACTTTTCAAATGTAAAATCGTCACCAATTACTACAGTACCTCACACAAATACAACTGATGTTGTCTACAACAAACTGTATTATGTTTCAAGATATTTTCAGTGAAAGCAAAATCCCGTATAACGTAGCCTAATGTTTTTCTGTTATGCTCTGAATACTCTTAACTTGTATTTATTGCGATGTGGTCGTGGTTCTATTTTATCACTTTACGTTTTGGAAGATCAAAAGCAAAAAAAAAAGGACACTTCCGACCGATGTTAAGAACGATGCCAAATGTGCAAAACATCAAGCAATTGAGACGAAAAAGTGAAGGTCCTCGTACTATAGAGCTACACCGTACCATTTTAATTATTTTTGATTTCGGGAAATTAACTGTTATATTGCCCATGTTAACAGCGACAATATTCGTGGGAAGAAGTTACAACAATTGAAAAACACTAAGACATTGTTCAGCTGCCTTTACTAAAAGAGTGATGCTTTCCAAACCTCTTCCTGTATCAGAATTTAAAATTGCAATAAAACCACATAGTTTCTTCCAAATTTGCAAACATGATGGCAAAGAGGAAATTGTGTGGATTTCTATGATATCACATAGGTCCAGAAACTGTTCACTAAGTTTAAATTATGTTTTTGCACTGAAATTTCAATCTGGGGATGTAGTATGGTTATTGCTCTGGTGGTTTTAAGTTAAATTATCACCTGGCCCACAAGAGAACATGATACTGCATCATTCTTCAACAACACGGTGCACACCTTTATTGTATTTCAAGTGCTGTACGTGCCTGTCGGATCACATCACGTCAAATACCTTTGCAAGGACGAATACATTTGTTCCATTCTTTGGAAGATAAATGATATTACAATGACAATCACCTTATATCTACATTGATATTGTATTTTGGATTATTCGGTTGGTTTTCTTGGATATATAATTCATGCAAGTTACCTGAAGCCTAGCGTTTTTATTAGTAACTGAATTTTAACGCTCTGTTTTCCTTTTGTTGCATGCACGAAAAACATTAGTAGGTATTCGTTGAAGCATATGTGAAAGTGAATCGCAGAAAATTACAGAAAAACAGAAGTAATACAGTCTTAAAAATATAAGCATAATTTAGATTTTCAAAACAGTTCATCAGTGTTAGAATATGGTACTTACAAAAATATGATCAAAAGAAATGCCCCTATTACCCAGAAAAACACAAGAGCAAAGAAAATGGCACAACATGTGCAGCATTTTCTGCGATACCATTCATCACTGGACCCACCCCTTTTCTTGTTAGTTTTTGCATTTCTGTTTGGAAAACTGTCTCGTGTAATTGCCACTAATGAATTTGCAGAAAGTGTTATTCCATCGTTGGCGACGGTTTCAGAGTGTATTGTGCTGTTAGTTGATTGGTTTGTGTGTGTTGATTTGCCCTCGTCTAGAAAAGTCTCCGTAATCTCAGTCTGTCCATTTCCGTACTCAAAATCGTGATCCTTATGTTTCCGGGTCATACGACATGAGGTACACAGTGGGCGACCGCATTCTACTTCAAAGCAGAACATCTCAAAAGGCAAATTATGAATTTCACATATTTCTGCTTCAAAATGGATTTCTGTTGTTTCCATAGGTGGTGCAGATGGTTGAATAGATTCCTCAATGGATCCAACCATGGATTCACAAACAGTTTGTTCTCGAGCCCCTTCCAACTTAGCATTTCTTTCTGCAAGTTCGATGTTTTCAAGAACATATCGATTTGTGGGAAAGGCCTGTGCACCTTGTGATGGAACCTGGTGACATTCTCGGCATTCTGGACATTGTACTCGCTCTTCAACAATCAGCTTCCCCAGGCACTGGAGGCAAATAGTGTGGCTACACGGAAGAAGCTTGGGGCACCTGTCACCTTGCCACACGTAGGTTTCAAAACACACGCAACACGCAGAAGACATTTTCTGAAAAAGGAACAAAATTTCTCAAATGAAAACGTAGTTGAAATTTTATTGCTGTGTTGTCACATGAGTGAAGATTTGTGCTTGTTGATTCCATAGTCCCTTAATTCATCTTCTTTCAACTTTATTTCTGAATGGTTGCTAAAATATGAAACAATAATGATTTACTTCTAGGTTATGGGTTAGTTTCTTTCCATAAAAATACAATATTCACTTGTTGAAAAAAAAAATTTATATGCTGGAAAGATATATTGACAAATATTTGAAAAGTTAAATATGTTAAAATTTAAATTGTTCTTCTCTGAATGAATACTGACCTGGATGCTTCAATGAATGGTGCCTTTGTGTGTAAATCCAAAATCAACTGTTTGGCTGTGATGGTCTCTTGTGACACGATGTAATGTACGTGAAGCCGGCTGTGACACTTGTCAGTTTTGAAGAGTCGAGGATCACTGGTGCCTCTTGCACTTTTCTTGTATAAAATAGAAGCACCCCTCCTTGCTTTTGATCATCTCGTCAAGAATATTTCTATACAAATGAGTTTTCAACAAACCATTTTTGTCATGTATCTCATTGAATTCAGTTTAGTTTAAGAGAAAAATAGAGTGATCATTCTCGTAAATTTAAAACTTTTGAAATCAAGACTTACAGATCAAACTGCAACAGTCGTGGCAATATGAGTGAATGGTTTAGGGACCAGAGAGACTCCATGCAAGTGAACAATCGTTTTTAGGTATTGGGGCTGTCACGTACACAGTTCAGAAACACTTTGAATACAGAGTGTGAGAGTTCTTTGCGGAGGTGGTAACACGAGGCCTTTGAATGCTCAGTCGTGCCATTCTTGATGCGCACTTGATGAGTTTTTATCTTTATCTTCGCACCTTTTAAATTTTTTAAGTCGTATTGTATGGCTAGAAACCTATTTAGAATTAATCTTCATGCATTAAGATTCCACACTTGTAGATAATTCAAATATAAATTATGCAAATGTGTAAATAATTATTTTGTTTCAAAGAATCAATATTTCCTGAAATGCTTCTTTTTGTATATTTATTTTGATTTATACAAGAGATGTGAGATGTGAGATGTGACAGACATTTCCTTCCTAAGCTAAGGTGTTTGAAATCTTTATTTACTTCTCCGTTGAAGGGATCACATTTCAAAAGTTTCTTACAATTTGGAACGTTATTTACAAACCTTAGAATGTATGTTTTTAAGTTTTTATGACAAAGGTGAAATTTATTTGTGATAGCATTACAGACTGATTCAACTTCTGGTTTTTTGGCATTTACTGCAAGGGACAGACCTGAACGCAAACGTAAACATTGATTTAATCGGAGTGGAACATTTTTGCTGAAATGTACCATATTTACTAATTCTGAAGTAAATCAGGACTTTAAATGATAGGAAATAGGCTAAAAGCAAGATATTAATCCGAAAATATAAAAATGCGTACATTTTCATTTGAGTATTTCCTAGATAGAGATTTTTTATGGGGTTGATACCACGACCTGCTGATTAAAGGTCCGCTGCTCCAACCATTATGTTGAAAGGCCTCTGGGAGTGGTGAGACATTTAAAAACTAAAAAAAGGGCCTCATTGTTATGCTTCACTGATTTTCTCAATTGTGCTAATTCAGCTAATTAGGCAAGAAACTTTTAAATTTTAATTCCATCTTCGATCAATAATGGCGAAATCCTCCAACATGCTTCTTAAAAATTGTCAACCACAACATTTCAAAAAGACAACTCTGATGAGTTAATGTGTACCGTATCCAGACATTACCCGTTGATTAATATTTATTATGTATCCTCGATGCCTAGTTTTTACTGAGAGGTGCTCACCCCTCAATTATGCTGTCAACTTTACCATCCAATTGGGATGCAATTTCGGCACAAGAGCAAATCCACAATGCACAGACCAACAGCAACGAATATTTAGCTATCTCTGTACGTTTTGTGCATGGCGACTGAATCGAGTTTTCCCGAAATGTTTTACTGAATTCACGAAATCCAATGAAAAACTAATATAATTTAGAAGAAAGGATTGCTGTATACGAACCTGTTATCTTTTGTGTAAGAAACCAGCACTCTACCTCAGGGCCAGGAAGGCAAAGTAGCAATATCTTTAAATTAACACCATTTCTTGCCTCAGTGATCTTTCAGATTCCCTGAATTCACTGAATTAAATAAAGTAACCCTGCATGACAACAGTTTCCAAGCTCTCCAATGGCCTCACAACGCCAGATTATGACGCTAAATTTGTGTACAGAAAATAGCACTATTTCATCCCGAGGATCACTTAATTTCTCGAATTTTCATTCGAGAGCTAATGAATGTCTGTTCCATTTATAATTTTTGATGAAGGGCATCAGTATTTTGTTGGTAATCATCCCAGGAAACCCGCTGATCCAGAAAACAGTTCCAGGAAAACGAGGACCATCAATGGTCGCCGCAGAAATGTCATGCAGGTTTAGTACCCTTCGCCCAGTTTCTCGATTGCTACTGCTTGTGGGCAAATATGTAAACAAAAAATCCCATTAATGCTGCAAAAAACGTGAATGTAAATACCATTGCTGAAACTTTGACCCACCGCGGCCATTGACATCGCTTTTGAGCCCATTGTGAATTGTCTTGTGCAATCTCGGGGTGAACTTGAGAGTCTTGGTGAGGCCGTCCGGTGTGGATAAGTACTCCTTCAAAACGTGTTTCAGCAGTGGTGCCATCTGGTTGTGTGGAAGTACAGTCACCTTCATTTACTGGTTCATTGGTTGGACTGTCCAAGTCTCTTACTTTTCTTTGCGCCAATTCGATGTTTTCGAGAACATATCGATTTGTAGGAAATGCTGGAACACCTTGTGGTGGCACTTGATGATGTAAGCGACATTCAGGACATTGTACTTGGCATTTGTACAGCAGCTTTCTCAAACACTGGACACAAACTGTGTGGGTGCATGGAAGCAACTTAGGGCATCTGTTTCCTTCTTGAGTGTAAATTTCCAAACACACAGGGCAGATCGAGGTTGACATTTTCTGAAATGTTTTGAGATTTCGAATTAGTTTTTACAAGCTGACAATTTGAGTATACAAAATCAAGATTTTAAAGTAATTTTTCAATAGTTAACTGTTGTACAGTTAGTACTACTTTGTAAGCAGTAACTTTGCTTGTTATCAAAATAGCTGTTTTTTAATGGATGATAGTGAATTAGTGAAATTATCAAGTTTACTGAATTATGTTATTCAAGTAATTTTTCATCCATTGAAGTAAGTTTAATCCTTAATTTACTCTTTGAACTTACTCCCAATATCAATAATGAAAAGAAAGCCACAAACATATTGAAAGATTACTTAACATCACGGGGTCTAAAAGACACAGATTTCTTTGTCTTTACAGGAGATGAACTTGATCACTATCTCACAAGTTTCTGGTGAAATCCTCACACAAGAAGGCAATGAATACACTGCTTCATCAGTGAAAACTATACATTATTTCATAAACTGAGCTCTCAGTCACTTTGGTCATAATTTTGACATTACCCACAAGAAAAACACTTCATTGAGAAAATCCATCAAGACCTTTCAGGATTCACAAAAGGGTAGGACAATCAGGGGCCTTGAACAAGTTATAATACTGAAGCGATATCAGCTGAAGGCATATTCATCAGTTGTTACATAACAGTAATTTTTCAAAGCACTGGAGCTAACACCCTCAGCAAATCCAGAAAAGAACTCACCCACATGTCAAATATACCTCATTGCTGACTTCTTGGTATTTAAGACATACTTGCAAAATTTAAGACAAAATGATCCCGTAACAATTTTTCCATGTGGTATCTTAACGATATATTGGCGATACTAAGTACGCATTAAAAGACTTGGTATCCCATTTGGGTTCAGTAACCTTACATTTTGCATAACAAGGCCGGATCCAGGATTTCCCACAAATGGTGGCGCCAACCTTCACAGAGAATCACAAACCATACTTTTTGACAATATTCAATGAGAGAAAGTCATTTCATTAAACGAAAGCAAAGTGCATTGACTACGATTTGACGAATTTGCTAACCAAGAACTAAGTGCTAAAGGGCATTGACCATGTATGTTTTGTTAGAAAATTGTGTGCTGTGCGGTGATCGATAAAAAGAAGCACAGAACATTGACCGTAGTTTGACAGATATCCGGATTGGGGATACAAACATGTGTGAAGGAACATGGGGTATCTGTTTCCAAGCAGATCTGTCAATTTTCATTTCAAATCGAAAGGCATTTTGCGAACTTCAGTCTAGATTTCTTATGTGTCTCATTACAGTGCATCATGATGAGGCTGTTTCCTGATGGGGAATGAGACAGTAATTGACTTCAGAAATTTCCAATTTCTGTTTACTTGTTTGGTCTCAGAACAGAACCAAAGTGGCCACCCACAATAGTTTCATCTTTGCATGATTTAAATATGTTAGAAATTAAATTTTAAATCAATGATAGTCTGGATTAAGATCCCTTCGATGCATCTTACATGAATCCTGGAAGGGGTATCCATTTCTTCAGATTATTTTTTTTGCCATGGGGTATCCATTTCTTTTTTTAGCCCCGGTGAGGGGTACCTCCACCTCGAGGATGAGGTCATTTCTAAGTTTCTACTCTGAATTATTTATTTCCTTTCTTATTCTATTAATTTCTTTCATGATACCATAATTTAGAGTGGCCATGACACCTTGTATTTTACATTTGCCCGGTCTTATTGGCAGTGTTTTGTGATCATTTGTGGTTTGCCATGAAATTATCTACACCATTGATTGCAGACCACTGTAGACTAAGCCAGATTGATATCCAAGTGTCTTGTCTAATGGTGACTTAAAATTTCTTATTGTAACTAGGATTTAGTGTTATATTGGGACTTGTATGATGAGAAATCTGTAGAAAGATAGAACGGTTACAGGTGAAGAGGCCTTCAAAGTGAAATAAATGATGACAAGAAAGTCCTTCTGCGTGAATGCAAGAGGCATACCGACCATGGCGTAGCAAGTCCTTGGACTGAGTACCCCCCCCCCCCCACACACAGCTGGGACTGAGTACTCCCCCCCAGTTGGGCCT
>JBCAUG010237473.1:0-18675 GCA_038406175.1 Haplosyllis leylae
TCCATGGATGACTACTAGTCAGAACTGATTTTAGGCATGGGCAACTAGTCAGAACTTTGAACTGAATCCGACCTGTGTTATTGCTGTCATACACCAATAGCTATTGCATTACCCTTGCATCACGTAGTAAAACAGACATACAATGAATTGGGAACATTAATTTCTTTGTTCTCTCTGCAGATCGATGGATGCATAAAACACTAACGCATGCATCAGTAACTTTGATGTGAATGAAATTTTCGATTCAAACAATTCAGGTTTAAAAGGCTCTCAAATTGCCCTTTTTGTATCGTAAAATCTCGAAACCAGGGTACCGGTGGTGAAGCAAAACAGTATTGTTTTCGTTTTTGAGTGTGCACATAGAGGATGCTTTTGAACAGAATCAAATGTTTCATTAGATTTATTAAATTTAAATTTAGACAGAACTGTTTAATTACTCAACACTGCAGCTACTCTTTGTTATTTCCGTACGTATTCTTATTTCCACATGTGCATTTGCCTGAGCTAAGAATGGTTACTGAATCGAAATAGGGAGTTACGTCAGAAAACAAACAAAATCCTTTCTCCCATTTACATCAATTATCCACATTGTTTTAAAGAAGCAGTTTAACTTATTGCCTGTTTAATGAAGCCTTGCGAAACTGTCACTAAGCAGATTCATTTTGTCTGGATATCATAATGTATTATCCTCAGTGTTTACCCAATCTGTCGGCAATAAAGCGCCTTTGATCAATGTTTTATCAGAGTGAAACAATCTTCGCAACACTGCTCTTTGCCTTTCGGGATTCATTTTTAAAGTTCAATTAGCTGTGATAAACTGTCCCACAATTTGTTTCCAAGTCATAAAACATATTAATGACTTGATCCACAGT
The DNA here is from genome assembly GCA_038406175.1 of Haplosyllis leylae. NCBI lineage: Eukaryota > Metazoa > Annelida > Polychaeta > Phyllodocida > Syllidae > Haplosyllis > Haplosyllis leylae. The sequence continues at coordinate 873 of JBCAUG010237473.1, forward strand.
GTTTCAGTGTTTGCTCATTTTTGTAATGATAGCTATGCTTGTATGATTTTGTAGTGGGCCTATTAATTGTCATCGATTGTAGGAGAATATCCCTAACAAACAATGAAATATTCATGTACACACATGATTGATATTCGCATGTCTTTGCAGACTGACTGTCTTTCTCCTGATCAATTGTCCATTTTTAGAATGAAGTGTATGCAATTATTATTACTGGCCATGTACATAGTACGTGGGAATGTGATGTTTCCACAATGTTGTGTGTCGGTTCACAGGAGGGGGTGGAGGTCCTTATCCCATAATGCACCACTACAGGCAGGAATGAGTGTGCCTCTTTCTGGATAAAAGAATCAGGTACGAAAGAGGCACCATTACATCCTGAGTAAAGACCAGAAAATAAGTGTGATTTTGAGAAGATCAGAAAATACATTCAACCTATTACAATGGCTGTCTATGAGACAGATTTTGAAGCATAAAAAGTGGAAGAAGACATTTGTCCAAAAAATAATATTGCACCATCATATTTTAAGGGTGATCTGACCCATTTGGAATTTTTCCAGTAGACCTAAGGATGGAACAGGAAGTGGGTCTCCACCATATGCTATGCTGAAAATCTATAAATATCTGATGCATCCCTGAGTCAACTGGGAAAATTCCAATGTAGGTCGTATCACCCTTATATAAAATATAATTATGCAATATAATATATTTTTTGGGAAAAATGTCTTCATTATTCAAAATCTGTTTTCTCATAGACAACCATTGTAAAAGGCTAAATGTATTTTCTGATCCCCTCAAAATAACATAGATTTGGAAGGACCAGCCAGGTAGGACTTGTTGGGAAGGAGGCCCCGTCCTGCCTCCACACTACCCCCCCCCCACCCTTGGCCTAGGGAGGGTAGGGAACCTGCCTCTACCCCCTTTTCTTTCACCAAAAGGATACGCATGTTATATAAATGAATGCAGCCTGTTTCATTGATCCTCAAATTCTAGATTTCAGAGACAGAAGATCAGACAATAGAATCACATAGATTCCACAGCATAGTAGCATCGGCACGTCCACACTTCGTAGACTTTGGTGCTTTGAAATGCTATTTATACTTGAAACTGAGATTTTACTGATTGGTAAAATTTGCTATTATTGCGAAACATACACAAGTGTGCAACGACAGGTTGCCTCACTGTACGTTTTGCAACACGAGGCAATGACGTAATCTATTAAAACCTTTGAATCATTAATGACGGTTAAAATGTATATAATGAGAATCAAAGGATAAATACTTAAAGAGATAATCCAAAACGTTCAACAAGTCATGCATAAGCAATTGCCGTAAATCATTGCCAGAATGTTCAAAGGATTAGTTAATGTGAGAACAATCTATGTTGCACAGTCTCACTTGAGCAGAATCTTGCAAGTATAATTAAAAATGTGTTTTACATTCACAATTTTGTGAAACATGACACAGTTATGATTGATGGACCGTTTGTCATTCGTTTAATTGCTCCTTGATATTTCAGATGTCCTGGAAAGTTCAAACGTGCGTTCCACACAGCGTAACAAAGGTAAAATTAATAGAAAAATAAATAAAAGCTCATGTTTATCTTGTTGCGCTATTAGAGTGAGATAAATAAAAGACCTGAACATTTTTGGGGTGAACAAAGAGTGACAAGTAGGCCTCAGTTTGGCAAATGACATACATGGGCGAAATGTTCCTTTCAGTAAATAGTCTTTACTGCAGCAAGAAGATAAGAAGTTATATCGGATTAGATGGGAATTTGTGTGTTTGATGTTGTTGGTTGTACAACTGCTTCACGCCGCGGTACTAAGCCAGAATTTGTTGAGGAACAATGATGAAAGAGCTATTCCTTCATCACGTATTGGTATCAACCGTCATCAACACCCGAGACAAAAACTTTTATCACACATCACAACCATTATTAATCAATGGTCTCTACTGTGGAGGCACGCCCTCTCAAATGTGATGTTTTCTATGAAATTATGATATTATATAACCAGAGTCACGAGTTCGCAAAAAATACGGTTACTAATTAAAGAGTTAGTATCAGATTTCCTCACATGACTTTATGTACTTGTTATTATAACCTTTGCTTTTAAAAATGAGGTTGAAGAGGAGACTAGGTGTTTGTAATAAATTGTAAATAGGTCAACAAAAATATTTTCCATGGAAAACTGGTGAACAATTTAATTATTACCAAAGAAACGCCAATATAAATTGCTACGTAATTGTCAAGAACTTCTGACTTTAAATCAAATATATAGTTACTAGAAGAAACTTAAACGCTCCTCTTAAAAGTAAATAAATTTGGTTTCTCAGAAATTCTCTTTTAGTTGATAGCAGCTAGATGCAGACAACTTAGCTTCCATCTGTTGATAGAAACGGCTACTGTTACTGTACTTTCAGATCTAGTAACCGGAACTCGTATCTGTCTCGTCATGGAAAGTTAGCAGATTGTTAGAAAGACAAGCCCTTACTATGAAAAGCCCTCAGGGACAAATATATCAAATGCCCTGTCATGTACTAGTGGAGCTGCTTGCATAAGATTGTTCATTGCTTTGGTTTTTTTGATATTGTGAGTTAAATTTTAATTCATTACCAGATAATGTACGTGAATGATTAAAGCTTAGCACTTAAATGTACTGGTAAACTAGAAAAGTATTAATACCTGTCTTATAGTTTAAGAATAGCAAGGAAACTTACGTCATCATAGTGCGTACATTCCCACTGATTAGGTTCCCATGCTTTGCATTGGCAATATGGTGAAGGTGTAATTTGGTACTTGGTGAAGATTTAAAGTTGGCATGAACTCTGTTTGCTCAACAAAAATAAAAGTAGTTCTTTTCCATACTGAAATATCATGGAGTGAATAATTTTACTTTGGTGGTTCAGTGTGGGGTGTTGATGCAATATAATAGCTGACATTCGGAGTTGCCACCTTAGCAAACTTTAGGAAGTTGGTAATTAAACTTGAACCTCCATTTTTCACTGCTTTATATTGTAATATCTAGCTACAGCTGACAGATTATATTATTGACAAATGATAAGGTGCTTATTGTCCAAATCGAATGGCGTGGTTTATTTCCCATACAATGCAAGAGGGGGTATGTCCTTCAGTTGTTGGTCTCTGAGGTCAAGAGCTTAGAACCCATGTAATTATGTGATACATTAATGTGTTACCTTGGGTTTGCATGGATGAAAAGGCCAATGTTCAGGGTAAGATCTGGCAATTTTACAAATGCTTACTTTGCCATTGCAGTCACTTCTCCAGGTAAAACCAATAAAATACCTGTAAAGGACCAGTTCCTATAGTGCAAGCTATTTTAACACAAAAGATACCTGACTGTAGTATTTAGTAACAACAAGTAGATGCTCACAAAGGCACTTGTAGATTCCTGAGCAGTATTGCTCTCTGACATATGGCTGCTACAAGTTAGCCTCTACCTTGTCTGAACCAAATGAAAAAGTCCCTCTCCAGTTGAATACAGTTCCTTTTTATAGGATCTGACTGGAATCATGACATCAATATCTTACATGTGCAAAAGTGCCTCCTTAGCACACTCATTAGTTGGCATACTGCCAAGTGGGTCAAATGGTGAGAACATTTTGCCAATCACAGTGACATCATAATGTCCCAATTATCTCTGTCCTGATTGGGTGTAGCCCATGCGGGCCATAACACAATGTAGGAGGGAGGAATTTTTTAGAAATACCCCTTGGGATGAGCAATAGTGGTAGGGGCCTGCCACATGTGCTCCTCTCCCTCAAGGACACAATCTGACAATACTCATATTGAATTTGAGGCTCAGTAGCTGGTGCGGCACTTCTACATCGTACTGTTTGGCAACTAGAGCCATTTATGTAATTTCTAATAATGGCTGATGTGGGATGCCCTAAGTCATATAAAAGTCAAGAAAATATGGTTGTCAAAGGTAACCATACAGATTTCATGTTGTTTGTGCCCTGCCCGAGTGACTTTTTGGTTCTGAGTTCCGGGTGCCATCGCTCACATTGTTTGAATTTCAATTATGTCTTCCAAGTCCCAGAAATGTCAGGTAAAATTCCACCAGTATTGCACATTCGCAGGTCAAAGAGCCACCAATTACATGGTAAAACTGTAAAATGCCCTGAACAAAAGTAAACTTAAATCTAAGGAAACTTGAAATCTGTGCACATGTGTCACGATAATTGCTCTTTTGAAAACATTAACAAATATATAAACTCCTACGCATAAAATATATTGCACAGATCTACATTGATTATATCTAATCAGAAGTGTCAACAATTAAGAGGAATGTGTTCGTAACATTACTTCGTTTCAAGCTCTATTAAACAGATTCCATTAAATGCTACAGCACTTGCTTCTAACACATGATGTGTTCTGCAGAGCACCACGTGCACTAAGTTCACCCGCATTTGCACACCCTTCACCTTTTTAATATAAAGAAATGTTTGGAGTATTTTAGAAAGGAAAACTTGGGTTTATCAGCAGACAAAAAATTGATTTCCTTATATTTATTTCATTCATTTTACTTTTGAACAAAAACGCATCTGAGCAAGAAGAGTTCACCCTTTATGCTTCTTGCCGCAAAATAACCTCTTTTCAAAAGAGGAACTTGTAACTGTGATAACGATTTCCTCCAATTAGTTATCATTTGTGATCAAAATTTCTATTATATATTTGCTGGATGTATATGGTAATTGTATCAGTACAAACTATTTCAAAATGCATGAAAATCTGACAGTAACTAGCTGGCGGCTTTTAAAGCCCCAGGTGTGTCATGAATTCTGTTTGGCAACAAAGAGAATACTTTTCATACGTGCCCAGATTTTATGTTACACATTTGGAATAAGTAAAGCTGTATGCTGCGTGTTTGATACAGTGCAAACACATTATGCTTTTTTTGATCTGACGTTGTCATTTAGCCAATAAAATTTGCACCGACTGTATTTTAGTATAAAATAGAGGTTATGATTCAATTTCAGATGTTTTAAAGTTTTTCCGTATTGTGCTGATACAAAGAATTTCCAAGTATCATGTTTTCCAATATAAGGTAGTTAGAAACATAATTTCAACAGAATAATTATATTTTGTAACAACCAGCTTTCTCTGCACTCAAGCCAAAATTACAAAAGTCACCTGAACTGGACTTTTTATCATACATCTAATTTGACACCTTTAAGATATAGCTGAACGTGTATATTTGAGAATAAAAGATTCAGAACCACCATACTAAAGGTTAACATCAGTTGTCTGCCTTTAAAAAACAAATATAACTCGATCTGCGAATGAAGAGCACCAAATGTGTACGCTGTGATTGTGCCTTACAGATAACTTTATTTTTTTCTCTTTTTATCATATTTCCAGGTTTACCCGCTTGCGTGACAATAGTCCCTGTAGAACTTTATCTAATTTCACCATGTGCTGCTTCAGAAACTGAAAGAATGTTCCGATGTTGGTTTCACTGGTTTGTCATTCCTTTGTACTGCATAACAAGTTCCTTTTCGTTTCTTGCAAACTGTGTTCACCAAGAAATTTAAAATTTAATAGCACAGAGGGTATGGAATCGAATACGTTACGACGAAGCAGTCTCCCTATGCAGATAAAACCAGAAGCGGATCTGGTGGGGCAAGGGACGCACGCACCCCCTTTGGCCCAATTTTTTTTTAATTCACATGCAGTTTTCGGCAAAAATTGGCCAAATAATAAGATAGTTTAATCAGTGGCGGATCCAGGAATTACAGAAGAGGGCACCAACCCCTAGTGGGCACCAACCTTCCTGGACAAAATCTAATCCAAATTAAAACCGATTTGCGCACTTCTTAAAAATGATGTTGTTTGTTGTTTCAAGACTTGACAAAGACTTAATAGAAATCCTTGATTCAAGTAGATAAATAGAAATATAATAAAAAGCGCCACATCTTTGAAAGGTGTCAATCCTTAGTTTTTGATACACATTTAATTTCAATTTTACCGGCGGAGGCCGTTATCGATGATGATGCAAATAATCGAGTTTTTCCGCAATTGTCATTGAATTCGATGAATTCAATTAATTCAAAATGTGGTGATGTCACTGAAAGAAGGTCACCTACATTTGGTGACTGTCACCACTGCTTCGCTTTTCAAAGGTTCTTCATTCGGGTTTACAGAATGATCCAAAGTGGTACAATTTATTACAACGCATGAACAGGCCTATTTGTTCAATATCCTAATCGGATAGTCCCGTCTTATCAATCTTCTTAAGTTAAATGCCAATGGATACAAACTGATCATGTTCAACAGGTCACGCACCAATAAGCGTTATCAATCATCATTTGAGTGAAATAATGCACTGTGAAATTAGGTCACTTCAATAGATTACATTTACCTCGGTAATTTTGAAAGTGGTTATTTCTTGAATAAAATAACAACTATTTCTTAACAATTTGCTATATTTTTAAAAGAATTGTGATTCTGTCGAAGTTACTCATTGAAGTGATTCGGTGTTTTCAGAAACTTAGATCTAACCCCTTTTTTTGCCTCAACATTTTAGCCTTTCAGAGTACACTGGCGTAGATCCAGCATTTCCCGCGGGGAAGGAACTCAGCACTTAGGGAGGTCTGTATTTTTTTCAAAATGCCTCGAAAAACCCTTGAAAATATTTGGGTGCGTCCAGAGCGGCCTCCTTGGATCGGCCAATGATGATATTGTTGTTTTTTAAAGAAATTATTTCAGCGCGCTTATTTATTTTGATATTGAAAGTATAGAGATGTAGAAAGGTAAGTTGTATTTTGTACTCTTGGCATTTGTCACCTCCATATCTTTTGAGCCAATAGAATCGAATGCTCAAGGACAAGGGGGAAATTCAATATTGCACAACTTGGATCTAATTTAACTGTGTATGACGCTTCAAACATATTTCTTTTGACAATAATCAATACTGTTTCACACAAAGTAAAAGATCATGGTAGAAATTTTGCAAGAAGTCATTGATTTTGTATATTTCAAACGGAGAAGCAGGCAGTGTAACGAAGGTACCTCAGGAAGTACATTTCTAACGAAGTGCTCTTGTGGAATCACGGTATCTTATTTGTAACCACGATTGGCATATTTTCACCATTAGGCAACTGCTAATGTGTGTTAATGCACTAAATGCATTTGCTGACAAAGTCTGTGATCATTTGAAAGGGAGTGTTGCTCAGGAAACATTAGCGGGCTGAAGCTGTGGGCAATATGTAGTTATGGTAATCAGTCCCTATTTCATAATGGGGAAAAAGAACCATATCCAAAGCGCTTTTTATTTTGCAGACGACACACCTGTGAGTTCTCTGATCTGGGTCTGTGGACCTACTTGCCTTTCTTTCTGCTGCATGTACTATCTTTGATAAGGAGAAGTACAAAGAATTATCACTTTTTAGAGGTAACTTTGAGATAATATGCATTGGCACTGAATAAACTGCAAGGGGGCCCCCTTGACAAAAGTACTGATCGATGCCTTCAACTGATGTCAGGGAGCAATACAGTATTAGAAATAGAACTGTGATCTCTGCTATTATATGATGTTACCAAGTGAAATTCATGTGAACAGTTCTTCTGAAAACTAAAACTGTCCACATTCACTAAATTCTGCAATGAAGGTTGATCAACAACAAACTTGCAATTGTTCATAATTGCAATGTTTCGTGTCTCTGGGTAATATGTTTCATAATTAGAAAACAAGTGCTGAAATAGGCCTGCCAGGAATTGCTTAAACAACAAAACCCACAGAACTTCACAGGAAACTTTCTTTTCAGTTTCACCATCAAAGTACCAAACACACCGTTCCTTCTTGGGAGATAAATGCATAAAATCGTATGTGTCGTATTAGACATGCATCTTGCTTCCGAATCCATATTGATGAATCACTTTAAGGCATAAACGTAGCAGGAATATCATTGAGGTATGTACATCCAACACTGAAGACAAGACTGCAGATGTTAAAATTCTGCAGAAAAAAACTTTAGTAAACTTCCCTCTGCAAGAAAACCGTCAGAAGTGATTCTGAGATTTTGTGCAAAAAGTCGCATTTTCTTCAATTGATATTTCTTCAGCTCAAAATAAAAGGAAAGTTTGCACGTCTGATAAGAAATTCTATGTTAACAAAGTCAGTTATTTTATTTGAACATTACTTCTTTTTCATTTTCAACTTTTCTATCTTTATTGAAGAATAGGGTTCAAGTGGTGTACCTGTGTGAATTACAAGCTTTCATTTGAAAGTTTGTTTTTAAGTAAAAGAGGTGTTTGGTCAGTTACCTTAACGTATCCACTTCCAACGTATCACACATCATGTACACGACCACTCATCATGGACTGGATTTAAATCAAAAGACACTCCTGCATTCCCCTGACTTTCTTAGCTTCAAACTTTCTACAGCACAATCTCAATAAATCATACTTCTAGTAAAAACCCCCATTTACCATCAGTGTTCAAAAGCTTGATATTAGTTTTAGTCCTGTAACAATACTCAAAAATCAGAAAACATTGTGTTAATGTAGGAAAGATTTTGATGTGATGTGAATCTCACCAGAAAATATGTGCAAAGGTCTTGCATGCATTATGATACAGAACGAGATGTCACTGGATATCTTTGGAATGTAGTATATCTTCAGGCTTTAATGTACTTTGTCTATTGTGAAATTCTGTCAAACATGCACTTAGACACCACGCAGACTGCAAGATGATGCGTCAGATAGATTGTAGAGCAGTGATATGGAAAGGTAAATGTTGACTCTCGTGGAAGAATCATATGCATCATATATCTAAAAGCCTTCAGGTAAAGAATAATAAGATCTCTGTAGTATTCCTGCACAACCAAGTTAGGAACGGTTATTGACAGAACAAGGGACTATGACTGTTTACTGCGCTAATAAAAGACTAGATTTGCAGGTAGAAAGAATGTTTAAGAGAAAGAATGCATTACTTTGCCATCAGGTACAGTTGCGCTTTTTGACAAGAACGCATGTATTTTGAATGTTCATGAGTGCGTTAATTGTACTCTTTAAGATAATTGTACAAGTAGTTCATTTTACTCTTGAAAAAGAATCTGGCTAATGGAATCGCAATCACATTACTTTTTAATGTCAACACATTTTCCATTACACTATTCTTTTTATGTCAACATATTTTCTGCAAATGTAGGTACTCTCACATTAAAATGATGCTTTCCTTTTTGTAATTTCATTACTTTTGAAAATTTACAGTTTTTTCCGAATTTTTCATGAAGGGCAAAAAATGTAAAAGAGATCTTGTTCTCCTTGTGATGAAAAGTATTCAAAAGGAAAGCTGTTCACTTAAGCTTAAAACTATGTTGTACACCTAAGTATAACATCTTAGTCAGAGAATAGAAGTTTTCTTAAATTCTGGTTGAAGAAAGAGGGCTTTTTAGGCAAGAGCAACAATTCAGTAGCTAAGTTACTTTTTGTCTAAGGGGAATATCTAAGTATATTGTGTGCACAAAAGAAACTATCAAACTTCAAAGACGTCTAATGGGAAGCTGCAAATGCAAACTTTGCATTTCGCAACCGCGATTAAACTGATCTTTTCTTTTCATTCATAAAAGCCTATTTCAAAATTTGAATCATATTCTAAGTTAATAGAAGTAACTGTGGCAGTAACAATCTGAGAACAGAAAGGCAGGCGTACCAAGATTAATGTTACGATCACCAGGCAATATGATGTTTGGAGTGTCCATACCATAAATGTTTTTGTGGAATTGTTCCTGGAAATGTTCATTCCACATAACAGAGATGTTTTCGAGGAGAATATTACAGTGATGTTTTGGGCAGAAATAAACATTTGGAAAATGTAAGAATAATGCAGAAAATTGACCAGCATTTGTGTCTGAACAGGCAACAGTTTTTCGGGGATGTCAGAAAATTTGAAGTTAAACTGAAAGGCTCATGCTCCCAGAAGAAACATTTTGGCTAAATTAAGTTCAAGATAGGAATGTGTCCCTGCCCCTTTCTTGGCACCCAAGATGATATGGTACAACTAGAGTCATAATTTATGTGTAAATATTTAACTTTTATTTATCACAAAGTTATACAAAATCAAATAACATACATTTCACTGCACAAGATACCACTTCTCCTGTGGGCACACCATTAATATTTTTCCAGAAAGCAATTAGTGTATCAATTTTATTCGGAATATATAATTGATATACACCAGAAATATAATACTGTTAATAGAGATGTGAAAATTGGCACAATATCTATTATTCAACTGGATCGCTTTGTTATCATTGTTGATGATTATTTCGAGGATGTCATCTTGGGGTGATCTTTTCATCGAACGATGGACTTTACAACAACTTGCTAATTGTCATTTCATAAATGTCAAACTATTTGAGAATCAACATTTTTCTGGGTTTTTTTACCTAGTTTGATGTTATGATTAGACTGTGGAAATGAATTAATTAAGAGATGATTTTCTTGAACTGCGGTACATGGGATTTTTGGGGTTATTTTGCGTTTTTCACGTAGTTGGATGGTGAGTTACAGGCTGTCAGGTGAGATGTCATTGTTTTCTGTGGCACATGTGGCAGGTTTTCCAGCCGTGTCCTCCTTCTGATTCAGTCTTGTCCTTTCACAGTCATCACACGGTGGAAATCTGTGGAACCTGTCCAGAGTTTTGATTCCTGGACCAGTGGCAGAGGGCACCACATCTGGGTCTAAATCAAAATAATGCTTAGTTCCTTGAAACGTAGACATGGCTCCCCCTGGTGGGGGATTGTTGGGAAAAGACGTTGAAAATAGATCATGAATCATGGCAGAATCCTTAGGAAGAGTAGCACAGTAATGAACTACGTTCTGATTTTGCGCTGCAGGTTGTAAAGCATGGATAGTAGTGTCAGTTTTGCTTTCACAGCAAGTGCCTATATTGTGATCAGGACTTTCCCAGACGTAGGCGTAGTCATTGTCCCTCAAGTCACTGTGTTTAAGGATGGAGGCTTGATAGTCCGACGCCATGGCACAATGGTGACGTATCGGCACACCGCATGTTTTGGCTTCCATGACTGTTGCGTGTGTCATTGGAATTGCGTCCTTGCGATGTCTTCTTCTGCCCCTCTTTCTTTTTCTGCAAGGATATAAAATCCATCGAGGTTAGGACCTAACTCGCGAGACACAGATTGATACTGAAAATAATTTTTTTTTCCATTTAGCAGGTTTTACCTTTCCGAAAAAATAACGAAGTATTACACACCTTCTCAATAGGAACAATCCAAACACTAGAATGATTCCCCCGATAGCCAAGGCGACTAGTATTATAATAAGTATTGAGATTCCTGTAATCAGAATGATGTTCTTACAATGTATATTTTTTCATTCACATGAATTTAGCAAGCTTGTTTTGGGAGAGTTTTAATTGTGATTTTCACATCATTAGATTTCAAACAACTTGCCGACAGGAAAAGAAATGTCTCCGAATACTACGAGACTTTGCGTAGACTGTTCTTGTTCTTCCTCTACTAACTTTTCCGTGCAGTTTCCCGTTTCGCCGAACCACTCGGTGCCCTTACACAGTAAATGCCACTGTAACATGAAGAAGGTAACGAATTGAGACTCTAAATCATCACACTTCGTGACAACTATAACAGATTATTAAGTATAAACATAGAGGTTTATTTGTTATTCTGATGGCTTCCTTTCGTGATGGGAAACGATTAAGAAACATTCAACGCCTTAGATATTTATATCGGAAGAAAAGATAAAGTGAAAATCGTGTCAGAAAATTTGCCAATGAATCTCGTACTGTTCTGATGTATCGAGAGATTCTTTATTGATATTGATGTAATGGGTGTTAGAAATATGATCATAGTGTTATTACCGTATCCGTGCTTGTTAAACACCCTATCGTAGCTTGATTGTCATTTATCTTTACGTACGCATTTGGTGGTTTCTTGATATTTGGACATCCTACGACTGAAAGATAAAAAGGTATGACGAAATTATACTGATTACAGATCTTAATTTCGAAAAACAATCAAAGATTTTGTATGTACCTCTGCTTATTTAGGTTATTGTACATAACGAAAAAAATAAACATGCTTTAAATACTTTGGTACTGAATCTGTTTTTACAAAAGTGAAATATGTCTTACTTTCAAATTTAATAAGGAAATGGAATTTATTTCTTGTCGTAAGTCGTATTTCCAGTTTGTTCGATACCGATACGTAAACGGGACTTTCCCTTCGCCTGCCGCCACAAACTTCCAAATGCCTTCCAGAACTGCCGTCTAACAGTATGACACAATTCAAAATTGTTCATGAATTCATATGTGCATTCATTATCTAACGTCATAGGATGTGCTGGGGTGTGGTTGTGACCATGAAATATCTTATGACGGATCACATGAGCTAAAGTTACTCTTTAACTAGAGATTTTTCTCTCTCAACAAGGCATGGGGAAGCCTACTTTGATATTTGAATGAAATTGTATTTCGTTTAACATTATGACGAGACTTTTATTGCAGTGCAAAAAGTGTCTAAACAGTGTAAAATAAACTTGGTAAACCCAGGTATTCTTTTTGTGTAGTGAAATCATCAAAGCAATTTACTCCTTTTAATAAACCATGAAAGCAATCGTTTTTTTTTTTAAAATCAAATGTCTCTTATCTTCGAAAACGGCATTTGAAAAAAATGCCACAGTGATCACATGTTTGCCAAATTTTAAAAGAGATGGTTGCACTCAGAGTAACATTTTGTCCTCCTTTGAAGAACAGAGACATATGGCCTTTGAGTTTACCTGAAACCATCGCATATTTCTGGCATGTTACTGCTTCCGTATTGTCAGTAACGCTTTCATCGACGGAGAAATCATAAAGGGTCAAATTGATCTTCTGTCCCACCCTTCCTTGTATTACCCAGGGTGAATGCTGTGAACCACACAGTGTTGTCGATGCTATGTAACTTGACAGGTACCCTTGTGTGTGATCTAATGTCAACGGGTGCGGACTTATTCTGCAGTTGTGCTGGGGTGTGGTTATGACTAAAAAATATCACATGACAAATCACATGAGTTAAAGTCGCTTAGGTTTTTGAATTTACTGTATCTTTTTCCTGTTGAATAAAAAGTCTGACATGGTAATAAGAATATCTCTTTCTGACTTGAAGGAATTAAAGACTTGTAATATTACTTTTCTTTTTTTTCCTTGTCAACGAGCTTCTTACAAGAAAAACGTAAAAAGAGAGATTATAAAGACAAATGGACTTTTACACAGGAATTGACATTTTAAAAAATAGAAATTAGGCGGATATACTTGCACCGTGGAATGGAAATCATTTTTACTTGTCCTGGGACTGAAAAAAGTGCTTGTCAAACAATCAGGAGGCATTAGTGATACGGACATCACACAACCCATCTGAAGGTTGTAGCACTCACCTGGTAGGCATCTGTATGTGACCTCCAAGTAACTCTTGAGGTCCTCGTTGCATGGCCTTGTCTCATCAAATTGAACATCAGGCACGGCAATAGCACATTGCTGTCTCCCAGAGCAGCGGCCCTCTGCAATCTACCAGGCACAAGGGTGACACAAGTAGTATTAAATTACTCCATTAACAAGCAGATTACATAATTGTTTTGATGGGGGCATTCATATTTTATTACTGTCTGAGACTAAAAGAACTAACTATACAGCTAAGTAACGCTTCGGCCTGGTGAACTATAGGCTGGTTAATGCATCAGAGATCTGTCGTAATTTGCGTGTACATTTCAAAGTGTGAAAATGGAACTCTTTGCAATACCTTCAGGACATCTGTGTAGCAGCCAACAAAGCCGAAGTCCGTCTTTACGCAGCGGCCAAGTCGCATACGCCCGTAAAGAGCCTTTTCCATTATGATTACTTCATTATTGGAACATTTGGCACTGAATGCTTCGTTCTGACAAAATTCCTGTACATCTGAAATGTCACAAAAAGATTAAGCATAATTGTGACAAATACGTTTTTTGACAGGTATAATTCGATCATTTTGTGAGGTTGTTTTTAATACGCTCCTAAATAAACTCATGTGACTTGGGTATGATAAACGAACAACACTAAGAACGTCTTGTGAAGAAACTGTTTTACAAATCTAATACTAAAGGTAATAGTTTCAAAAAATTCAAGTCTGAAGGCGAAAATGTAAGAGGTTTAGTTCAGTTAATGATGAAGATATCGATTAATTTCTCTTTGAGAACTTTTGAAAGAAAGAGGGGGTTCGGTAATTCCTCAGAAAGATCTAAGATACATATGTATGTTGCTGGGACACACCCTATATTTAAAAGATGAAAACCCTTCTTTTCTTTGTGCATCATTTGCCGTCATTTTGACACATGGCAAGAGGAAGTATTAATGCATAACTCCTTCTGCTTGTATAATACAAAATAATAAATGGCCATTGCCCTCGTGGTGATTCTCAGAGCTTATCAGCCATCACCACTTGAAAACGTCTCGGTTCCTCTCAGCACAATGAGGCTGCTCTCCACTATTCCGGGACATTAGGTTCCTTTAACACGACCACACCTCCTTCAGGCAAATAGTGCTTGCTTAATAAAACACATTTAAATACCGCAGCCTCTTTGCTGCTGGATATTAAGAGGTCCTGAGATTATTGCACAAGGCAATGTCACAGTCTTATGGTGTAAAGGGAGGAACTTCTGTAAAACGGTGTTGGAACTCTATTCCATAAGTAAAACAACATTGGATTAATAACTGAAGTTCTGGTGACGATACTTGAATTTGTATGAGCAACACATGAGATACTAGCGAATTTGGCAGTTTCTTTTAAAAGTTCAATTTAACTGAGATCTTTTGTTCCTTTTATTACAGATCATCTCCATACAAAATAGAAAAAATATAAAAAGACAAATTTTTGACTTGAGGTTTTGAACCAGTCTAAATTTCTCATTTCTGTACCAAATTGTTCCTTACTTTGTTGATTGAGTAATATGTATGCATCATTTATGAATCAAGGTTATATCATTCTATGCATTTGATTGAATTGCTGTTTGCTAAAGGGTAAAATGTCACTTACCTCCCACGGCTGAAATGCCAGCAACAATTCCAATCATAATAAGCAGGACTCTCAACTGGAGTAGGTAGTCAAAATACACAAGTGATATTGCCTGCTTAATGAAGCCAGTAAAACTGTCACTAAGCAGATTCATTTTGTCTGGATATCACAATGTATTATCCTCAATGTTTACCCAAGCTGTCTGCAATAAACCTGCCTTTGATCAATGTTTCATTGGATTATCACAGTGCTGAAATGGTTGGCCACTTAGAACTCTGATTGTATTACACATATCCTCTGGCAATATGGCCAATATTTATAGTTGCCTCACCATTCTCTTTGCAGTGTAATTCCAGAATCCACCATAAAAGCTTAAATGGAAGTGAGACAGCATTCTGGAGTTGATCCAGTATTACACCGCGGACTTTAGTTTGGTATCCTATTGTTTTGTTAATGTTCTGTGGTTTTTGTGGATTTCAACGCTTCGGTTGGAATTTTTATCACCTGAAAAGAAACAAGATTGGATTATTGACAACACTATCGCCACATTTGGGTTTGCACGCACTTCTCTGAAGAAAACTGTGGGGTCTCTTTATCAGGTGAATATTTCGATGAGATATGCTTAAGATAATTTCCCTTGGTATAAAATGTAATATGAATGTTCATTCTGTGCAAATTATGGATTAAGGCATACGTGTTAGCACTCATTGTTTGTGCTTTTCTTTTTTGGGGATTGTATTTAAAATACCTATACCTACAACTATGGTAATAGGTCTATTCGGCAACATGTAGATGAACCGATAAGAGTAAATGTAGTCTACTTCAAAGTCAGATTTTTAACTAATTTTATCAGTTTACAGCTTTAGGTAAATACCTAAAACTTTCATGCTAGAATCTTAGCAGTTTCGACGTTAGAAGCTCGAAATTGTGTGGGATAATAGTTTTACACTGTCTGCTCACTGTCTACAAAATCAATCCTTTATAATATTGTGTAAAATCGCTTGTGATCTCGAGTATTTACCCCATAGAAAGTACATATCATGCAAGTATCATAAAAATACACTTCACAATATATTCTGGAATATTTTCTGCCTTAAATTCTACGCACTGTATCACCGAGTAACTTGAGCCCTTCCTCTCTGCTGTAAATTACGCTCCAAAGAAATAACAACATCAAAGTAAAAACTCCATTAATTATGTCGAATTTATGCTTTACCTCTAGTGGAAACAAAAGACAATAATTGATGCCAGGAAGGTAACAGCAACTTTCGATCAGACAAAAGCCATTTGAATGGAAGAATACATTTAAGTGCGTTATGCAAATGATGTATAATTGCATAATTTCAGCATAATTGCTGTTGTCTGGTGAATTACTTGATGGACAATAGACGTATTCCATGAACCCGCTCCACAAAGGTATAATTGTAGATATATATAAACAGGTAAGAGCAACGAGACACAACAGTTGGTAATGATCCCGAGTTACAACCAGATGCACTTGTGTTCGAAATTCCTCAAGGAAAAATTACTAAATTCTCAGCTACAAACTTTGATGTCCGTCTAGTTTTTCACGATAAGCAATTCTGTCAGATCTGTTGGATCTGACAGATTTAAAAGTACATTTCTACTCCTCGCTATCATAGATGCAACTCATTTAATGAAGTAAACTTAAATAATACTTACCTGTAAAATTTAAATTGTGATAATTCTGAAAAATTGCACTTTATTTCTGTCAAGTCCGATAGATCTTTTAGATTTCCTTATTGTAAAAAACCCCACGTGAAGCAGTAAATGTTACAGACTTGGCGGAATGTAAAAAATCTTGTTTGGGTTGCCTCATTGTTATTCTGATCCACAGAAAATAAAAGGTTAATCTTTCTTAATAATCGCGTATCCAGCTGAAAGAAAAACAGGTAAAGACGTAAAGAAAAGAAAAGTGAAGAAAGCTATGGCCAGAAGTTATTGGAAAACCTAATTTTTGCCTGTTACCTAAAACAGGTAGAATAACAAACTGTTCTTTCACTTTCATTGATCTCGCCTTATTTAGTTAGATATTATAGACTAGATAGGTTGAAAATTGGCACATGACTTCTTATTTTTTGATTAAGCCTTCAGATTATACTGATTTCCGAAATTTTTTGTACCGCCTGCCGCAGAGATATCTATTTCTATACTTTGATAATGATAGTAGTCCTTTTGATCTTAAATTAAAAATATGTAAATTTGTCACAACCGATCAAGGTGATAAAAGAACAGTTTTTTTTTGTACATTGTTACATTTTTATGTCACGTGCAATATGAAATCTATTATTTTTTGTGACATTTTCATTAAATACGCCTAGAATGAACCGAGATGTGTGTTATATCAAAGGAAACTCACACAGCCTGGAATATCTCATCAAACACGATTAGCTTTTAATGAAAGACCTTTGTGCTATGAAATGACAAAGAATTAAAATGCCAATCTCATTTTTTTTAAAAAAAAATTCGATACATCGATTAAAATGGAAAGTTCAATAATTATTGATGTGCAGCAGATTAATATATGTGATAAAATACGATACCATCATCAGGGGGGAGCAGCCCGGCGGAACGCATACCAACGGAAAATCGCATGTGAAGTTCATTACCATTGACTCTAATGGGCCATACGAGAGGAGGAAAAGGCCCGATTTAAATCCGTCAATATCTGTTTGATGGAAAGGCATCGCTAAAACTTTTTTAATGTATTTTGTTCAGAAGAACTAAACCATTCATGTGATGCATTTATTTTT
>JBCAUG010237584.1:0-18673 GCA_038406175.1 Haplosyllis leylae
ACACTAATATACAACTTTTAGTACAAGAATTAGTTTCCCAATGTCACCAGTAGAGGCTGCATGTTGCAAAATCTGAAATCCCATAGACTTCCATTGTAAAACCCTTATAAGAAATTATTGATATCTCTGCATTAGTCAGAAATTAGTGATGTTCCTGCAGGGTGATTGTGAAAAATGTTCAGAAAATACATGTACATTTTTGTTATGTCACAGAATCTTGAATAACTTAATTATATGTGTTTGATGCTGAGAAGACGGAATGATCTTAGTTTAAGAAATAATTGCACACCATGCAATTTGTAAGTAAAACTTTTTCCAGACAATTCAGAACACAGAACATTGGTAAACAGAAATGGACCACTTGGACATGACTCATCAAAAGTTTAAAACTATTGACCAGAGATAGAAACTGCCATGAAAAGAATTCACTTCATGCGGTGAACTTATCTACAGGTTTAAGCAGGAACTGACACTCGAGTTTTTCTATAATTCGTCTATTTCTGCCAAATTCTGGCAGAATTCATCCAGCATTGAGGGACAAGAGCAAAATAAAAAAATTCCCCTAATGGGGATTGAACCCAGGACCTCTTCATCATGACTAATGCTCTATTGGCTGTACTAGGTAGTTACGTGTTGGGCAGGAGATTTCTGAAGGAGCTTTGTTTTATGCACCATATTTTGGACTTTGAATCATTTCTAGAATCAATAGAGCACGACTTTATAAAGGCCATGGTGATTCAGACTGGCAACTAAATGCTGACTTAGCTTATTCAGTAGAGCATTGACATGATTATCAAGAGGTCCTGGGTTCAGTCCCCACTGGGGGCAATTTTTTTATTTACTCTTTTCTACCAATGCTGGCGGGATTCTGCCAGGATGTGCCAGTAAATGACGAATTATAAAAAAAACCTCAAATGTATTGCTTGATGTCTTTGCAGATTTATCCTGCTGATTATTATTATAATTCTCGGTTTTATTGGAAACATTTTATCAATTTTAACACTAAGAAGACCTCCTTTTTCTCATTCATCTACGATTCCTTTCTTACTTTTTCTGGCTCTCTTTGATAACATTGTAGTCATTACAGGTGAGTTATTTTTCTGCATTTTAGTTAAATATTTCAAAGTCAAATTAGTCTCATTTGATGGCTCCGACGCCTCAACCAAGATCGCAATCAATCACTTCTGAAGTTCCCCGGTCCTAATCCTATCGAAACATACTGAAAGCTATACGTAGAAATCATTTGCTGGAAACAGACGGTCTCTTGAACAACCGAAATAATCGGAAAGTCGTCTTTTCCGCTGTGATATTAAATTTGGTCACACAGAAGGTTAAAAGACCTTTTGCTGTTCATTCTTTGAAGCATCGAAAGAGGAATAATAGCTGTACAATTTCTACTTGAATGCGAATCATTTGAGTTTTTTTCTAAATGGAGCAGAACTTTCAATGGATTCAGTGAATTCATGCACAGAATCTGGGAAATCACTGAATCATGAATTGCGTTTTATTTCATTGGGATTTTACCTAAATGGAACAGAACTTTCATTGAATTCACTGAATTCAGAGAATATGATAAATGACTGAAGCATGAATTAGGATCAATTTAACTATCTTGTCTGTTGGCTGGGTCTCTGTGGCACAGTGGTAGAATCTCTGTCTCTCACACAGGAGATAGTGGGCTTGGGTACAGCAATCTTTTTGAAATAATATTATTTTTATCACTGAATTCCCTGAATTCAATGAAAATGTATTTAGGGAAAACTCGAGTGATCCTCTCTGTTACCTGTGCCTTCGTGGTGCTGAGATAAAGTGATGTTTTCTTACAAAAGAGACAGCTGGTTCGAATACAGCAAACAGCAATCCTTTTTAAAATTATGTATTTTTGTCACTGAATTCAGTAAAAGCATTTAGGGAAAACTCTACCGAGCATGTGTACGTTGCAAGTGCAGATATTGAAAGCAATTGCAAGCACCCAAATCTCCACCATAGCTGATGCTACTGGACAGTCGCCACCATACATTAATCAGAAAATCAAATGAATTTGTATAAAATTTCCCGAAGCGAATTCTGTATTCCCTCTCAACTAATTAACGTGTCCCAATGTGAGTAATTTAATTGTTTAATGAATAATATTCTGAGTGTTCAGAGCACAGAATTTACAACAAAACGTTAAATGTTTTGTCTCATACGCTATGTTTATCAACAGCTAAAATAAAAATATTTCTACCAAATTTGCCATTGCGTAATTCCTTGAGATTTTACTGGCCAAGAAAGTTGCCAGTATCTACTGATATCTAATATCACATTCTTGTAAGCTGCATGTGGTGTAAATTGGCAATGTTTCCAGTTTTGTGCGTTTGTGAAAACCTCGATTAAATACATTGCCATAATCGAGTTTTTCCTAAATAAATTCTGTAGAATCTACAAAATTTTGCTAAATATTTTTTGTAAAAAGTGGTACTTGAACCCACTATCTCTTGTATAAGAAACCAGCACTCTATCTTGGCACCAGAATGGCACAGGTAACACAGCCAACCTTTAAATAACCCTATTTCATGTTTCAGTGAATTCCTGCTCTATTTAGAAAAGAGCCCAATATTCTCATATTCTCTTCAGTAAATGATTTTGTGATCTTACCTTTGAATAAAAGGCATTCTTGTTTGTTTTGAATTTTTAGGACCTCTATTTGACTGGATAGAAGATTCTCATGCGTTTGGATTCTATCTCCAAGGTGTCTCCCCAGCAATGTGTAAAATAAGAAATTACGTCCTGTACAGTGGTAAATAAAACAACTTAAATTTGCAGTTAATGTGACCGAATAGTAATTATTGTGTGATCGTGAACAAGTGTGAAGTATCTTATTGTAATGCCACTTATTTCAGCAGAAGGCAGACAAATCTACTTTTTAAGAAATTTGGTCAATTTAATTTGATGTTTGCAATCAGGGGGAAATTAAGGTCCATTTTAGCAATAAAATGAGTTTTACTCAAGGCGGGTGGGAAAGAGCCTGAGTACTCAGAAACTGTTCCACGTAATGTCATGGTTGCTACTGACATCATAACGCTCTGACATCATAATTTTTGTTTACTGGTTTCTTTCACCCACCCACCATCCCTAGTTGATTTTCTCTACTATCACAAAATTTGGAAAGTCTTCTGCTAGGGTAGGTGTAGCACTCAATTGGTACCATTTCCATAACATTTGTCTGTGATGGTTCACTGTTTGGTTAACCTGTGGTTCATCTGCATTTAATGCTGTAACTCATTTAGTCCCCAAGGACTTGCTATTACCCGAGGTTAATCTTTTTGCTGTTATTTAAATAAACCAGTCCAACTCAAATACTGCTTGTCTCTTTCCGAGTGAGAGTAAAATTAATCTATTTACTTGTTTTTTTTTTTGTTAGCATCGAATGTAAGCGCCTGGCTGATTGTTGCCGTCACTGTGGAAAGATTGGGCGCCGTTTCTTTGCCGCACAAAGCTAAAGTTCTCTTCACCCGGAAAAGAAGTTACATGTCAATAGCAGCTATAGCAGCATTTTTCTTCATTTTCTACACACGTATAATTTTAACCTTTGGGGTTGTCAAAATTCTGCCTGTCAATAGCAGTAATGTTGACGATGGAATGGAAGAAAACCTGAATAATGAAACATCGTTAGTGTCACCATGGGATGAATCTGTGACTGGTTCTATGAGTATCTGCAGCCCCGGGAAAAATTGGTATCTTTTCACCCCTGCTGTTTGGAACTGGTTTGATCTTGCTTGGTACACTTGTGTACCTTTTGCAATTATATTATTCTGTAACGTTGGGATAATAGTGATAGTGACAAAAGCAACCGCTGCAAGAAAGCAAATGGCAACTCAAGGTGTGTACTTTCTCTCAAACTAATGTACTTTTTAAATATTGGCATTTTGAACACTGAGGTGAATCCTAGTACATTACTAGCTTTCCCTCTGTAAAAATTGCCTCTTTTCATACTTAGTGCCTCTGCAGGTAAACAAATAGATTGAGTACAATAGAGGTGTTTTATTCCAAACACACTAAACACAGGTTTTCCATATCAATTTCCACATCAATGCCATATCTTCTTAATTTTTTTACATTTTCACTTCAAATAAAAATTAAAAGGTGCAAATTGTACACTGTATTCCATATTTACTTTAAAATATTCAGTACTACTTTGCGGAATTTAATATGGTCCAAACATACAAATGTACACTTTATAATTTGATCATATTTACACATTTTATTTGTATTTAAGACAAAGATATCGATCTTAGAGGGGTGATTAATGTAATTGATGTTTAACCATTTTACATAAGATGAAGCTCATCACCCTGACTTTTCCCTTTTACCGTGCGTCCAAAAAAGCTAGTAATGCTTAGTCATTTCTCTTGAAGTTTGAGTTACAATGCCTTTGTTCAAATCCCAGGGTTAACATATTATGTCTGCTTGAAAAAGAACAGTCAAAGGGGCTTAGTCTTACACAATGGCTGCCAGAGCAGATGTCACCAGAAGTTCACAGTTTTATTAGCATTTGAGTTTTTCCCATTTGAATTTAAAGCTACGTTAATTTAAAAAAAAGAAATTTTGGGGGACATAAATCCCTTTCGTGGGGCCACTGATACTCCTGTTTTGGACTTCTGGTGATGTCTGCCCTGGGTTTCAAAGTCAGGGTGGATTTTTTTTCTTGCATGCTTTCTTGCCTGCACGCTACTCCTCAGATTCACCTCTGGTGCAACACCTGCTGACTGTACAGAGGTCAGCATGGCAACCAAGCCTTTTTGATCCACATACTTGCAAACATGTCCACAAGCATTTGGTGGAGGTTCGGGGCTCAAACTCATGACCGTCCGTGCCGCACGCAGCAAGCACAGCGCTGTAAACCATTCGGCCACTCCGGCTCGCTAAAGTTACACTAATTAAACTAAAAATTTCTTTCCAAAAAACAAAAATTCCTGCATTTTAACCCACAACCTACTGATCACCAGTCATCACACTACAGAGCCCACCCTGAGTAAAAGACATAGAAAAGCCTTTAGTGAGCTACAGTCAAGCTTGATTGGTTCTACTTGTATTCAACTAATTTATCTAGTGTTACAACTGACGGTGCTTTTTCCTCTGCATGTGCAAAACATATTTCCAAATGAGGTACGTTGTTTTTGCAGCTGGCAATACAGCAGTGACCACAGAAAATAAGGAATTGCGAATGACAATGACCTTGCTACTCATGTCATTTTTCTTCATAATTACAACATCTACCACTGGTACTTACCACATCAGTAAGTGACAAATTATTCAAAACAAGTTACTGTAATTTTTCCATTTTCTGTATACTTGTCTTCCATGGTTGCCTTTTCCACTTGTGTCTAAATATTAAACCTTTTCTTATTTTAATCATGTTTTGTTCTGTTTCAGTTGGAAACATTACCAAAGCTGATCCTGCACAGCATTACTCACAAAGCAACGTTTTATGGGCGTTTCTAATTCTTGGTCCAACGTTGAACCATGGTTTTAACTTCGTTGTTTATATAATGTCTAACAGACCATTCAGAGATGAATTTTTGTCAATGATTAGGGAACGTTTTAAATAAGAATTGCCTAACGAGCCACCAATTATTTAAAAATTCGGACTCACCTTGGCAGAAACAGGTGTGGCCAGCCTAAGAATTCTACTGTACCAATCGCCAGTGTTCTTCGGGTTACCCTTCGACTGAAGAACCACAAAAATATTGAACAAAATTGATCTGTTCGAACATATTTGAAGTGTAGACCTAAACATAGCACATCTTTTGTCATTTATTTCTGTTGACATCTGTTTATAACCATGTTTAGACTTTGTTCAGAAAAAAGGGTGAGAAATTATAAATGAAATACACGGAACCCAAGAAACTTGTGACGTACCCGTTGGTCAGTGCTAACGAGTACTGGACGGTTTCACACTGGACTGGTACTTCTCGACGTTTCTTAGTGGCAGCCTTTGCTACATTCCTCAGAGATCTACCTTTACTGCGATGATGGCGCCTCCAGTTCAAAGATTTAACATCACCATTTGCTAGTCTTTAGACATTTGTGAAATTTTAAACAACGTTCACCTGCCAATTAATAAAGTGAAATTAATGGTAATCTTTATTTTTCTCAAATTTGGGATGTTGAAACTTCTTAAAATTTTGAACACGCTTCAAATGACAAGATAAATATATTTCAGACACAAATATGTAAAGACATTGAGCTCCTCTTAATTACAATTATAGATCTATTTATCTATTTTGATCAAATTTAATGTGCTGTTGGAGTCCGAGAAAGTTTCTTTTGTCTGTTGACTGTCTGAATGCATGGGTTAGGTAAAACAGGTCCAACAGAACTACCTCAAATGGTCAAAATCACAATGGAAGTCAATGAGAAATTTTGTCAGAATTAGTCATTCTTAACTGGCATATGTAGATCTACTACATATTCAGTAATAATGGGATCTAATGGACAGTTCCACAGGTCAGATTCAGTTCGAAGTTCTGCCTAGTTGCTTAGAAGTTCTGACTTTGGTTCTGCCTTATTGAAATACTATCTTAATGTACAAATGTTGTGTATGTTTTACATACACGATTGGGTACGATTAAAATATTGAAATTGTCACTGATTTATCAATTTTATTATTTATGACCTGCAGTGGTTACCAAGAAATCAGTTGTGTTTCTATTAAAGGCAGAATCTCATTGCTTTTAAATTTTCATTACCTACAAATGAAATAGTTATTTTTCAAAGCATAAGAAAATGCTTGCTTAATTTTCATAAAAAACAATTTACATGCTTTAAAATTATTTTCCAGGCTTTTAACAGAAGGAAATTATGTCAGTGTTAATTTTTAAGTTTTTCATTTATTCCTTTACCAATTGGTTCTGGCTTATGTTTTTTTTTTTGCATTGTACAATGGGTGTCTGATGGCCATAACCTCTTTTGAAAACCATTAGTTCCATCAAGATAAGACCTGAGTGTTTGTTAAGCAAGAGTTTTAGGTAGAAAGTCAGTGTAACAAAACCTTTCTTAAAATTTAAATATCTTCAATTCCAGACCGGCAGCCTTAAAGAATTAAATTCTTTTTACCTTTTATGTTGTTGATGTCCATTCCAGTATTTCAATATTTTTTAAAAATAACAATGTGAACTTTTAAAATTGAGAGAAACCCTCAAAATCTGACACTAAAATGCCAACAGTGTTATTACATCCCGTTTGAAATTCCAAAAGTGTTTTTAATTAACCTGAATAACTACAAAAATCTACATCGGATAAAACTTAGACACATGGTCTACTTTTGTCATTCAAGATCAAGCGCTTCTAACTTTTGAAAGAGGATATTCAAAACAAACTAAAGAGACACGCCTCTATTTAAAATTATTTTACTCCAAAAGAATTGTAATTTAAAAAATTTGTGTCCTTTTAAGTAGGTGTTAAACTTCAAAGAAGAGAAATATTGTTTAAAACGTAACAAGAAAGTCACTAGAGTTTTTCAAAATTTCTTTCGTGTTTCATGGCAGTGTGGTGTTTGCCTGAGCCGCAGCTCCCAGAG
Organism: Haplosyllis leylae; assembly: GCA_038406175.1. NCBI lineage: Eukaryota > Metazoa > Annelida > Polychaeta > Phyllodocida > Syllidae > Haplosyllis > Haplosyllis leylae. The sequence continues at coordinate 7,562 of JBCAUG010237584.1, forward strand.
CTAGAGTGCGTACCTGTATGTACATTCTCAAGGAGGTAATATTCCTTCTGTCCGTGGATATATAGTTGCAAATTTATTCAAGTAATCAAATACCTACGCAACATACCTCCAATGGCTTTCATATGCCATTTTCAAAAACTACATGAGTAATCAATATGATGGTGAAAATGTTACAATGAAAATATCCTCAGTCACTGACTATTGAAACAGAAATGGATGCACCAAAATCTTGTTTTAGCCATGTTTACCATATCTTCATATTTGTTTACTAAATGTTTATCTAAATTTTTTTGCTGTGTTGCATTGGAAGAAACATGATTTATCAGTGGGAAACAACTGGAAGAGAATTTGTTCCTTGTAATGGCTATACATTTCAAATTACAACTGCATATCATTAGTTTTATCTAATTCACCAGATAAAGTTTTTATTTTGGAAAAAGTCAACCACACTGCTTCTGTGTGGAAATGCAATTTGAAGGTAATTTACACAACAAATAAATTCAATTATCTTTCACTTTGCGTCTGTGTCACTATTCCCTCATTTAGAACACGCAGTTTATATTGATGTGGAAATATATATTGTTATAATTCATCATTACCAGTGATGGTTAATTCATGGACATTATTCACATTGCTATTTATATTACAGACACGACAACAAAGTTTGGAACAACAATGCTTATTCGTTAATTGCACCGCCATATGTCGCGATTATTGCTAGCTATGTATGCGATTTTATGGGAAGAAAGTGATATTTCAAGGAATTATTGTTTTTCAATAGAGAGACATTTGTCAGGTACTTAATCTAATTTTACTATTTATTAGGTCACCAAATTCTGTATTTTTGTGAAAACACAACGTTTATTCCATTCTGTGTTCACTAATATGTAAGAAGTATGTTAGATACTTGCGTAACTTTCAGATCTAAGAGGAAAACAAAAATGTAAACGACTTTTTTGCAATAAAAATATTCAGATGTCTGTTTCCACTACTACTAGTAACCAATGTTCAGGCATGGTGACCTTTGTGCCAGTAGCAAGTGTCCCCTTCACTGGTCAAAAGGTATAAGTATAGGATAAATGACTAGAAGGAATCATTTCAACTAAAATAATTTGAACGAGTGGCCGTCAGGCCACGAGTTTAAATTATTTTGTTGAAATGATGACCTTTGTGTCATTTATCTGACTTAAATAATTTTTCCATAGTGACAAAGCAACTACCAAAAAAGGTGGACTGGAAGCAATTGGAAATTTTAGTTTGTTTGGCCTCACATTATGTAGGCCATTGACTAAATTTCAATTAGTTGTGCTTCTATTGTGTTGATAGGATTCTGAACATTATTCACAAAATGCCCTTATAAGGTAAAAGTGGTATTTATGCACTTAAAATGACAATAACTATAGTAATTTCCACGCCATTCCTTTGTTGAGGACCAGAGAGCTCTCACAAGCATTTGGGACAGGAATTTTATGCAGTCAACATCCAATATTTTTTGAAGTTTAAACTCACGGAATACATACTTAGAACTAAAATATATGTCTGAAAATTGGTGTCTATACTGTCTGGATATATATCTGTCTGTATCCAAAAGGATTACTTGATGCAACAAATATTTTGTACAAAAAAGTAATTGAAAATCAGAAATATCACAATGTAATACAGTTAAAAATCTGATGTGGTGCTGCCTGTGGAGTCCTAATAAGGGGCTTCTTATTGTTGGTATTTTCACCAGTAATTGCTATTTGAAACAATAGCAGCTACTGGTGAAATTACCAACACATAAGATGCCTCTCCGATGAATAGGAACTACGCTGAAAATTATTTAATGGAAAAGAATGCGCTGCAATTACATTTTATGTTGGAGTGATCTGACCTACATCTGAATATTTCCAGCAGACTTAGCGATGGCCCTGATATTCACAGATGAACACCCGGTAAAGGAGCATTGCCACTGAATTTCGGAGCCATATTCAATTAAATATACTGGAATAATATATTCAAACGTAGTTCGGATCACTTGAATATAAAATGTTATTGCACAGTATTATCTTCTCGTAAATTACCATTGTAAAATCTCGTCAAAATTTTGCGTCATCCTGGAAACGCAAAGAAATTCCTGAAGATTACAAGATATATTATCTTTAAGCTACTCATTACTTGCTTTTCTGGGTATTTGCCTCATTATCACTGGCGAATTGGTTCCTTTGTCTGGTGGATTGTTGTGTTTGCTGTGAACAGAGTTAAAAGCGACGGTCCAGTTATTGGCCTCATCAGTAGAGTAACTACTCACAAAAGCTAGTAAAACAATAAAAACGTAGGGTTGAATTAATTCATCAAAGCATCGGTTTAAAATGTTGTTCTCTATGAAAGCTGCCATGATTTCAGGATTGTGGCACTTAATTCTGCTATCATCATTTTAGATTCAGTGAATAGTTCTGACTAATAGATTAAAGATAAATACAAGTTATTTAGAATTGTCTTCTGTACTATTGTCTGTTTTGGTGGACAAAAAACCTCTAGACCTCGCAACACTTTCCGGGAAAGAAGCTGGAAGATCAGGTGAGATAAATTTCAATTAGTCAATTAGGTCGACTGAAGATATTATGTGTGCATAAGATTCACCTCGACATTTGGATCAATTTCCCAGAAAAAGCATTATTCATTATTTGCTATTGTTTTTGATTTGAAAGTAAGGCAGTAAATTTAGTTTTTCCTAAATTTTATCCTTTAAATTCATAGACTAAAGACTAAATTGAAAAGAATCTCTGACAGAAAACTCTTTGTCATTTTAAAATTTAAAACAACATCAATTAACAGAGCATATTTAGCTTCTTGAATCAACTGGGGAGTGTTGAAATAATTCAGCTGTTGTCTTTGTGAAAAAATTGGTCACGTGAATTGAGGCAGTTAAACTATATACATCTTTTGTTCACAAAATAGTTCTGAATTGGCAGCTTCTTAGAGTTTTGAATAATTAATTAACAAAAAATTAGGTTAATTATTAATTAATTTATTTTGACAAACTGCACATTAACTGATATTTGTGAAAAATTTTCCAAATTAGCAGAAGATGGGATTTCTCAAGTTTCCAGATTCCTTTCCTTTCCTTTTGGTGAACCTTTACTAAATATGTGTACAATTCACAAAAATCTGAATTTAAAAACAGAACATGTAAATGAAAATTATTATTGTTGAGTCTTTCAAGATGAAGAAATCTGTCAGATCTGACAGAAATAAAATGCAAGCTATATTTTACAGGTAAGGTTTGTTTAAAATTGCTGAACCCTGCAAGAATCTCATTAAATGAGTAGCATCTACAATAATAAGGAGTAGAAATGCACCTGTAGATCTGTCAGATCGGACAAAAATGCTCATCGTGGAAACTAGAATGTCAACTGATTTGCACGGCTTTTTAGTTTCGGGTAACAAAATGTCTAAAAGTGATTAATAAATAAATTTCATCACCATGTGTGAATGATTTAGGCAGTTCATATTAATTTCTATTAATTGGTGTGGGGACTTACGCTTCAAATACAAATAAGAAAGTGGAAAAATTATTAAATGTTAAAATGTTCATCATTTGCAGTGTTCTTCAAAAACTCTTCATAATGTGACACCATCCTTAAATCGTAAATCAAATAAAGTTAGACAATTCAAGGAAAACAAGAAAGACCTGGCATTAATATTTCGAGGCACAGCAAGCATGGTCTCCCCGTAATCATTCTAGACTAACTCCAGCTGGGGGTGTGATTGGGTCAGTTGGTTCATGATGAGGGGTGTGGAGGTCCGGTGGCTACTGTTTAACGGGGTCAGGTCAGGTGGCTCATGGTTGGGGTGGGCCAGGTCAGCTGGCTTATGGTCTTGGGAGCCAGGTTTGAGTCAAGTGACCCATGATCAGGGGGGGGGGGAAGGGGGAGTTGAGGTTGGGTTAGGTGGATCACGGTAGAGAGGAGGCAAGAGGCAGGGTTGGGTCAGGTATCTCATGGTTAGGGATGGACAGGAGTTGCATCAGGCAGCTTATGGGTTTGGGGTGGGATCAGATCATATGGCTCATGGTCTGGAAGAGGGGCAGGGTTGGATCAGGTGACTCATGATCTGAGGGGAAGTGTCACGTCAGGTGGCTCATCATCCAGAACAAGGTAGGATAAAAGAAGGATAGAATATGTAAATTTATAAAAATAAACGGTTTCTTTTCAGGTTGAATCTGACAAGGTACAAAATTATACAATGGAGTCGGATGACGATATCATATTCACAATCAGGTAAGAATGTGTGGTGAGTCAACATAATGCCATTAGTAGAACAGTTTCTGTTGGTAAAAGGACCTAGCTATTTTTCATTACTATAGACATACAGATATTTGAACAAAAAAGTGATCTGTGACTTCACACTCTATTATTTGCTGAAGACGTCTGTAAACATATGACCTTGTTCGAGTTTTTGCATTTTTGAGTTTTGGGCACTTTCTGTATGATTCTGCATTATGAAAAATGTTCAGAAAATACATGTACATTTTTAGTGTGTGACAGAATTTCGAATAACTTAATTATATCTGTTTGATGCTGAGAAGACCGAATGATCTTAGTTTAAAAAATAATTACATGCCATGAATTTGTTCCAGACAGGTTTAAGCAGGAACTGACACTTAATGTATTGCTTGATGTCTTTGCAGATTTATCCTGCTTACTATTATTATAATTCTCGGTTTTATTGGAAATACTTTATCAATTTTAACACTAAGAAGACCTTCGTTTTCTCATTCATCTACAATTCCTTTCTTACTTTTTCTGGCTCTCTTTGATAACATTGTAGTCATTACAGGTGAGTTATTTTTCTGTATTTTAGTTTAAAATTTCAAAGTCAATCAACCACTTCTGAAGTTCCTGAACTTTGTGTGGCACCGCCTCTAATCCTATCAAAACATGCGAAAGCTATGTGGAGAAATCTAGCTAGAAACAGGGTCTCTTCATCAATTGAAATAGTCGGAAAGTCGTCTTTTCCGCAGTGATATTAAATTTGGACACAGAAAAAGTTCAGAGACCATTTGCTGTTCATTCTTTGAAGCATCGAAAGAGGAAAAGCTGAATAATTTTTATTTGAATGCGAGACATTCGAGATTTTTCTAAATGGGACAGAATTTTTAATGAATTCAGTGAATTCATGCAAAGAATCAGAGAAATCATTGAAGCATGAATTGGGTTTATTTTAGTGATCCTCTCTGTTACCTGTGCCTTCCTGGTGCTGAGGTAAAAGTATATAAGTGATAGCTGGTTCGAATACAGCACACAGCAATCCTTTTTTAAAATTATGCATTTTTTGTCACTGAATTCAGAAAATAATAATGATTATGTGATAATGATTTTGTGATCTTGCCTTTGCATAAAAGGTATTCTTGTTTGTTTTGCATTTTTAGGTCCTCTATTTGACTGGATAGAAGATTCTCATGCGTTTGGATTCTATCTCCAAGGTGTCTCGTCAGCAATGTGTAAAATGAGAAATTACATCCTGTACAGTGGTAAATAAAACAACTTAAATTTGCAGTTAAATGTGACCGGATAGTAATTATTGTATGACCGTGAATAAGTGTGAAGTATTTCATTGTAATACCACTTATTTCAACAGAAGGCAGACAAATATACTATTCAAAAGTTTGGTCAATTTAATTTGGACGCGAAGGTTTAGTCCCTGACTAAAAATACTATTTTATTAGAGCGTGATTTTAGCGGTTGATACCTGTGACACACGAGGCTTGTGACGTCACCCCGTATAATATGATAAAAACTAACAATGATAGTTTTACAATATACTTGTTTATATTTGGTTATTAGAAACCTGTATTACATGTTTTTTCGTGTAACACTGAATTCTAAGAACAGATGAAAAAGACCCAATTTTGATTGGTTCAGAGAAATACTGTATTCCATCCCTTCCTTGAATTCATGTAAAATTAATTGGATCATAAAATCCTATGTTATCTTTAAATTTGTACGGTACGAAGAAACATGTAAATAAACCAATCGAAATCGAGTTGCGCCAAGTATATAATCAAGTGTAATATTTTGTTGAAGAAATATATCTTAAACAAGTGTAACTTTCAAAGATTTTTACAGAGTATGCTACCTTAATTAAACTATTTTTCATCAGGAAATTAATCTAGTTTTTCACCATAGGCGTTTCTGTCAGATCATCTGACAGATCTTCAGAAGAGCAAAATAAATTTCATCAAAAATAGCCCCCAGTGGGAATTGAACCTACAACCTCTAGATCATCACTCTAATGTTCTACCAACTGAGCCAAGTCACTATTTTGTTGTCTGTGTGAATCATTAAGGCCTTTATAAAGTCATGCTCAGTTGATTCCAACAAGTGAAGTGGTGCATGACTCGCTTCAGAAATCTCTTGCTCTACATATACCTGCCTAGCACAGTCAGTAGAGCAATAGAGTGATGATCCAGAGGTCCTGGATTCAATCCCCACTGGGGCAATTAATGAAGATCTGTCAGATAATCTGACAGAAACGTGTATCATAAAAAACCCCGAATAACCTATTTACTTGGTTTGTCTTGTTAGCATCGAGTGTAAGCGCCTGGCTGATTGTTGCCGTCACTGTGGAAAGATTGGGCGCCGTTTCTTTGCCACACAAAGCTAAAGTTCTCTTCACCCGGAAAAGAAGTTACATCTCAATAGCAGCTATAGCAGCATTTTTCTTCATTTTCTACACACGTATAATTTTAACCTTTGGGATTGTCAAAAGTCTACCTGTTAATAGTAGTAATGTTGACAATGGAATGGAAGAAAACCTGAACAATGAAACATCGTTAGTGTTACCATTGGATGAATCTGTGGTTGGTTCTGACAAGCTAGTTGCTATGAGTATCTGCAGCCCTGGAAAGAATTGGTATCTTTTCGAACCTGCTGTTTGGAATTGGTTTGATCTGGCTTGGTACACATGTGTACCTTTTGTAATTATATCATTCTGTAACATTGGGATAATAGTGATAGTGACGAGAGCAACTACTGCAAGAAAAGAAATGGCAACTCAAGGTATGTACTTTTTCTCAAACTAATGCACTTGTTAGATGTTAACATTTTGAGCACCGAGGCGAATCCTGGTAGTTTAGTCAGCCCACTGAAGGCTTTTCTGTTTTCACTCCCAGTGAGCAATGGTTATAACTCCTGACTGTTGATCAGTAGGTTGTGGGTTCAAATGCAAGATTTTTTATTTTTGGAAAGAAATTTATAGTTTAATTAGTCACATTTTAAATTCAAACAGCAAAAGCTCAAATGCCAGTAAAGTTGTGAACTCCTGGTAACATCTGCCCTGGGTGTGCATGTGATGGATTCCTCGCTTTCAATTCTCATTATGACACCAACTGAAATCTTGGTAGCCATTATGCAGGACCAAACCCACATACTTTTTCAAGGAGACGTAGGATGTTAATTCCGGGATTTGAACAAAGGCATTGTAACTCAAACTTCAAGAGAATTGCAGTCAAGCTTGATTTGTTCCACTTGGATTCAACTAATTTGTCTAATTTAACGAATCTAATACAAAATAGGAAAACACGATTTATCGGAAAAGTTTCATGTGGAGCATTATGATTTAGTGTGCCTTCCATTGGACATATACCTGGTGTTACAACTACCTAGTGTTCTTCTGGATGTGCAAGACATATTTCCAAATGAGCTCCATTGTTTTTGCAGCTGGCAATACAACAATGACCACAGAAAATAAGGATTTGCGAATGACAATGACCTTGCTACTCATGTCATTTTTCTTCATAATTACAACATCTACCACTGGTACTTACCACATCAGTAAGTGACAAATTATTCAAAACTCGCAATGCTTGTAAGCTACTGTAATTTTTTCATTTTCTATTTACTTGTCTTCCATTGTTACCGTTTCCGCTTGTGTCTAAATTTCAGACTTTTCATGATTTAATCATGTTTTGTTCTGTTTCAGTTGGAAATATTACCAAAGCTGATCCTGCACAGCATTACTCACAAAGCAACGTTTTATGGGCGTTTCTAATTCTTGGTCCGACTTTGAACCATGGTTTTAACTTCATTGTTTATATAATGTCTAACAAACCATTCAGAGATGAATTTTTGTCAATGATTAGGGAACGTTTTAAATAAGAATTGTCCCTTTGGTCAAAGCACACAAGCGATTACTCTCGCACCACAAGGGAACCATGTGTTGTGCACAAATGAATTGCCTATTTCTCGGGCAGTACTGACGAATATTATAATGGTATGGTAGTACCTTTTTCATCCTTGGGCAATTTTTTTCTGGAATTGAAAATCATCTGAAACTGTTTGCCGTCTTATCATTACTGGCTTTTTTGGAGGTTGCGAAAATATAAGGTTTAACAATGGTAGGGCGTCATCTTACGTTAAAATTTCCAGTTGGACCCAATAGAAATGCTTCATTTCCAGACACACCTTTTTTGTCTGACCATATATGGTTCAAAATCGTAGTATCTTCTGTCCCAACAAAATAACGGTTATTTTGTTGGGACAGAAGATACTACGATTTTGAATGTTTTTCTCTCCTTAAGGATGCCAAAATACTACGATTTTGAATGTTTTTCTCTCCTTAAGGATGCCAAAATATCTAGAATGACCTAGAAAAATCGGTATCTTTCTTCTTTCCGATTGTGATCGCATCGAGTAGTTTGCACATCGATCAAAATTCATTCCATTGGAAAAGAAATGAATAAATAGAAGTTTAGCTGCACTTTTTATGCACTTTTAGGGAGGGACCATACACATTAGAGAAGTCTCCAGTAATTTATTTTGAGATTTTCGTAAATAACACAACATTGGCAATGTTGACATATCTGACAAATCTGTCAATTCTGTCTTTCAGTCTGCAGGAGACTATCATTTGTGTAAGAAACACATAAACTTTTTACCATGAAATAATTAATCAGTATATTCATCTTTTGATGATAAACCAAATAAGTAGTTAATAGATGTGTATATTTTGTTTTGTGGTTATTTACGAAAAAGTCGATTGAACAGAATTCGTCAAATTGGTCTCTTTAAGAATCACTTTCAGGACAGGTCCATCGGGATCCTGTTAGTGTTTAATTTTGTTGAGATGTGTGGAAATGTTCTCCTTCAATGACAATAGCTCCCCACACACTTATTGCATTTCAAAGTTACACACAAAACCCTGAGTCTATTGATTTCATTCAGGGAGGGAGACCAAGTTTGACATGGACAAAATCTGGATTTTATGCTGATGGAGTGTCAATCAATGTGAATCAGAGACTGTGCTAATTAGTGAAGGGTATGGGTATTGGACTTAACCAGGGGTAGACGTCTCCTAGAAGCTAGTTATGTTTTTATAATGAATTCTGTGAAAGATATTGGTAGAAATCACATACATGTAAAACAAATATCCATTTGGACAATTTCTTTTGTGCACCAATGCACCAATCTAATGCACAAACTTTTTGGTGATATCACCAGATACAATAATTTATATTAATATTATTTCAATCAATATCTACATTATTAATTTCTAATTATTATTCCTATTATTCTAATTATTAATTTTTAAAAAGTAATGATAATTATAATGATTATTAGAATAATGACAAAACCCCCATGCTTTATGGGGAAGTTGGGATACGTAAATTGTGATGTCTCTGAGATCTAATTGGTGGCTCGTCAGAGCTACCTATGTGGTTGACGGGCGGTTCTTGGGTGACTTTTTTGGCAGGTGGAGGGGAGCAGTGTGCATGTATGTGAATTCATGTATGGAAATGTGGAGGGGACTGTTCATGTGTGGGGAAAAACTCATGTATTGAGGAGACATTTATGTGTGGAAAAGGTACAGGGGACTATTCATGTGTAGGGGAAGCTCACATGTGGAGTGGGGATTCACATGTGTGAAAAATGTGCAGCAGAGTATTCACATGTGGGGAAAGCTCACATGTGGAGGGGCATTCACATGTGTGAAAAACATGAAGGGGATTATTCACGTGCGTAGACGAGCCACCAAAGTGAGCCATCAATAGAAAATTATACTGAAAAGTATGTATGGCGTTCACGATGAGTGAAGATCATAAAATACCGATTATTTCGGTGAGGCCAAAGAACTGTGAGAATTGTTTGGAGTTTTTCATGTGTCTACGAAAAGCCTTTGCTTTGCCGTGATTCATCTATCAGGGAATATGTGGTACCCCTGCTTCATCCAAATGAGGTAGGGGTACCTTGTTTGATAAAACAGGGTCTAGTAGGTACCCCTGTTTTATCCAAGTAGGGTAGGGGGTACCCTGTTTCATCAAATAAAGGAGTAGGGGGATACCCCTGTTTAATCCAAGGTAAGTAGTACTCTGTTTGATCAAACAGGGTGTAGATGAGTACCTCTGTTTCAGCTGAGGGGTGGGGACAGGGGCACCTTGTTTCATCAAAAAGGGGATAGGGGATACAGTATTTCATTCAACAGGACGGGTTGGGGTAACCCGGTTTCATAAAACAAGGGGGGGGTAGAAGGTACCTCCACTTCATCCGGGGGGTGATCAGGGGTACCCATGTTTGCTGTGCAGCAACTCAGAATTCAGAGAAATATGAAGACACTACTCATGTTTGATAGTACATAATCATTCCTATTTACAAGTAGATCCAACCGATGTGAATGTCAGAATTGTTCGAGTCGGAATAAACAGTATTTCCCAGATTTTTCTCAACTTGGCATTGTTCAATAAAATTCTCAACTTAATACTATTTCGCTTGATCAACTATGAATCCAAATGTTAGCGCTGCAGGCTTTTGTGGTTGTTGGCCTCTGTATCGCTAGCGAATTGACTCCTTTGTTTGATGCATGTTGTGGGTTTGGTGAGTTTAAAATGTCAGGGCACGTAATTTTAATTGCCTACGGAAGATGTAAAAGGCAGTAATGTAGTGCGTGTATTGATAGTAAAGTAATAAAAATACAATTGATAATGTCAGTATGCAATACGATAAGTTGGCTGCACCTTATGCTGGTATTTGGGGTATAGTGGAATTTGCTTCTTTGGGTAGTACTTCTCTTTTCTGACAACTGGTTAGGATGGCTTCCACTCTGACAAGAACAGGAACTAGAGTACTTGGTTCT
>JBCAUG010237695.1:0-18670 GCA_038406175.1 Haplosyllis leylae
GTGACTGTATATGAGATGGGGTTTGTACCTGCAGGTGGTGGGGACACCTAACCACTATATGTTGTAATCAAACTTTTTATGACCTAGTGTGGTGGGTACCCAAAAACCTAGTTTATAATTGCCTTTGCATCCTTCACACCCTTCACACCCCTTCACAACCCTTGCACCCTTTGCACCCCTCACACCCTTCACACCCCTTTGCATCCTTCGCACCCCAACCTTCTCACCCCTTGCACCCTTCTCACCCCTTGCACCCTTCACACCCCTTCACACCAGATGTTACCTCTTTGAAGACCAAATTACAAATAACAAGTATCTGACATTGCATCACTATTTATAGTCTTTCTGGGGCGCAAAGGGTGCAAAGGAGTGCGAAGGGTGCGAGGGGTGCAAAGGGTGCGAGGGGTGCAAAGGGTGCGAGGGGTACAAAGGGTGCAAGCCACCTCGTGAAACTTTCACTGCCTGATATGTGTAACAAATCAGCTAAAGTCTTGGCAGTGAGTCTATCAGATGGCACCCCTTTTTCATCATAATGCACCAAAGATGCTTTAAATTCCAAAATTAGAAGAAATAATCCACACCTACAACACTCACATACTCATTTTAATTCATCAGAACCCAAAAGAGTTTACATTGTGATTTATTTAAAAGTATTTCAATGCTTACTGGTTCAAACCTTTTCACCTTTTCAGTGCATTGAGATTCATGTCCAGACCCCTCTCAGTCCCTACACTCTATACTCCATAAACGATTCACAACACCAGACTGCAGACACCGCACCACCACCTGGACTTGCACATCCCATAGGCCTCCAACACCCACAGACTCTCGCGCCTCCTACATTTTGAATATTTAAATTATTCATCAAAAATTCCTCTAGCATCATCACCACGTTGTGATTCGGCAAAATGAAAAATTATAAAGCCTTGTTTACACGTAACGTCTGCGTCTGCGTTTGCGTCAAACGTCATGAATGGGTCCTATGGCAACCAGTAATAGTGTTTTCACTTGACGTCTCAATTATCAAGAACGGGACAGCAAAGATCAAGAGAAACGCAAACGGAAATGTTAAGTGTAAACCAGCCTTAAGATATAGTCCACACCCCCTAGATCACCCACACCTCATGGACTGCTCAAACCCTTAGATATCCATATCCCCTGGACTAGACCCCTACACACAATGGAAGGATTTTACAGTTTTCATCACTATTCCATGGTCAGGACCACCTAGTCTTTTCAATTTCTATTCGATAGACAATAGTAAAAAAAAAGTTGTGCGGTACAGAAAGGACAGCTTTAAATAGAGACTACAGGTGGCAGCAAAGTGTACATAACGTCCCCACAGAGAACATCAACAGCTTCATTATTTTCAGAGAATTCTATCCTTTTTAAATTAATTAGGTTAAATGAAGGTATTTGGTGAAGAATGTCAATTAAACATTATCCGTGCCATTTGCGTGACAGTCCAAGACAATTGAGTTTTCCCTGAATTCCGTTAACTTTAGTGACAAGAAGTTAATGATAAAATGATCATTTGAACCTACAACTTCTTGTGTAGCTCCCAATATTGATGATTCAATTTTGCATTTTATATTATCTGAATTCACAGTATTTCAATTGATAAAGGGAATACTACAAATTAATTAACAGGCAATTGTAAGAGAGCCTGTAAGAGAGAAAAGAATTTGTAGTGTATCTACCGTTTCAGAAGTTTGCATGGAAACTAACAAACAGGGGAATCTGAGACAGAATGACAAGCTTGCACACAGAAGCAGAAGTAAAGTAAAGAAGAACTCGCAAACTAATCTTAAGAGGCCCATACCTTATCTACTTATGAATGTGACAGAGAGGCAGACAAATAAACTCACAGAGAACAAGAGCGTATCATCCACGTCGTCCATCCGTGGCAACGTACACTTTTTCACGCGCAGATGCTGAATATTTCTCTCCTTGGAATCAAGAGTTGGGACACCGCGCGATGGACTTAGAAACAGAAAAGGTCGCAGACCACGCACACACACATACACACACACACAAATGCACACACACACGTGATTGGGTAATCTTTAAACATTTTTATACTCCCTACAGACAGACAAACAGACACAGTGAACGAGAAGGTGGCATTCTACTTATCCAATGACGGAAAGAAACAAAGGCACCAGGACACCAAGTATACATTCCGTGCGTCCAGCTTCTTTTTCCCCGTGCGTTTCGTGCGTGCGTACCTCCCGCGTAGATCCTTCCATCTACCTCACTGTCCGTTCCACTGCACCGCGGTGTCTTTACAGCTTCACCAGCTCCACCATGATCCATCCACTATGCTCCGGTAAAACCACTCCATATCTCACTCCATTCCTTAACGCTTGTGAGGAACGTGTAGTTACGGCTTTCAGTCAATGCCTTGTACGTATTGTGAATCTATGCGTTAAACACCACACGGAATTATTGCCATAAAAGGCCATTGATCAAATAGTACTGGTCGCATTACATTAGCTTTAAGAGATAACATTGTGTTTGCATGACCTTCAATCAAATAAGGAAAGAAAGACCACACAGACTGATTAATTCTTAATTCTTAATAAAAGTGAATGTTAATAAAGGATATATTGTTGACAAAAATAATCTTTTTCATTTGGATTTATACTTAAAAAATAACATTACTTGGGATTATAATATAATAATACACTGGATTACTTTTAATCTACGCAATACAAGGTAAGTTACCTTAAGATTATTCTTGTTGTCGCAGTTGGATTATTATCTCTTATTGAACTAAGAATTGGCTTCGACTCCGCCCTAAGTGGTTGTTCTTGGTTCATATCAATTGTTACCTGGATTAGTTCTTGTAGGAAATGTCCCTTTGACATGTATGGCAACAATTAGGTGTTTGAAACAAAGTTTCATAGAAGCTGCAACTGCCAAAAATGTTGCAATGTTTTTTGTGTGGTACTGGTACTAGATTGCAATTGTGTTTGCTTCCTAATGTACATTTGCAACAAGGTTTTAGAATGTGTATCAAAAGTGGCAGCTGGGAGGCCTGAGCTGTAACGTACAGGGAAGAGCTGACTGGGCCACTTGGCTTGTCATGCATCAATTAAATTAGTGGAGGAAATACCCATTAGGTTTGTGAGAGAGGCAGCTTCCAGCCACAATTAAAATAACATCAGATCAATTGTCTTCACAACATCACTCAAGTAGAGGCGGAAAACAATGTGAGCAAATTGAGCAATTTTCTGTATCATAAGAAATTCATTAGGAGATAATTTTATACGCATTTATCTTGGAAAAATATTTTATGTGATCACAAGGCTTTATTAGTCCATGACAGGAAAATGGCTTTGTGAGGAGAATCTTCCAGTAAATGAAGTTTCATTCATTAGGTTCTTCCACTGTGCTTATTTAATGGCTTCCTACACAAACTTTGTATGGGAAATTCATTCACTAACAATAGTTTGCTCCATGTTCATTTTGTACCTATGTTTCCTTACATGATAACATTGACATGGAATATCCTTTTTAGGAAATGATTCATTTTTTTTTTCAAATTACTCATTCATCCATATGTTCCATTGTCAATGTCAGGAAATTATTGGATCAATGGAAAAGGCAATTTTTAGTTGTATAGATTATTGCTGCCTCTAATAGTTATCTAAGACAGATGCAGCTTTATCCAGAATAAATCCAAGTTGGCTTCACAGTGAAATTCCTCTGCAGCACAATTAAGTCATTGCTGGTAAATTTGTTTTTATTCTTCTGATCTGAGCTTCAAAGAAGGAATAATAGAGACTTTCCTTCTGCCTGCACAGGTAGCAGTAAACCACTGCAGTCTGTGAAGTAAGGTAAATGTGTAATTAAACTACAGGTACACAGCACTTAACTTATTGCTTCCCCTGCAGCAGGAGAAGAAGGAGAAGGAGGTGCATGTCTGGCTCTCTCAGACCTCATGTCGTATCCTTGTGGAGACAACAAAGACTGATGTCATGTAGAAAATACATACATTGTGAATCTGCCTTTTTAGTGGGAAACAAATACTAGAAACCCCATCAACAAATGACTGTTTTAAGCTGGAAATGTGAGACAGAGGAAAGATTGCCTTCGGGGTGAAATTTGTTTGTCAACCAATTTTCTTCCCTGAAATAAAAGTCCTTACGTAATTAAAATATCTGAATATGATTCATCTCTGGGTTAATTGAGTCATATAATTAATTATTCTTTTTGCACGCAATGTGACCTATGTTTTCTGGAGGAGAAAATCTTCAACTAATCAAAAACTAACACAAAAAATCAATGCCATGCTGTTGCATTTTATTTTCATCAATTTCTCCCTTTGGCTCCTTGATGATAGCATATATTGTATTGAATTTCTTTCTTGGCAAAAAGGCATCTTTCTGAGTGAAACAATAATCTGTGTATTTGTATGGAAGTCAAGGACAGTTCTTGTAAGGTAAATCCAGTTTATTGGTCTTTTGGCACAGTTGTGTTGTGAATAACAGATAGCATGTAGTAAGTATCTCTTCATTTGTGTTTTTAGCTTTGGGGAGAAATAGTAATAAACAGAGGGGTTGAGGAGTGTAATTAGCTTTCCATGTCTGTAGCTAGGCTCAGCCCTGCAGTCTCTACAGGGACAATGACTTTGCATGAAATGCTACTGCTCATTGCAAACTTGATACCAGAGCAGAATATTGTTCTCTCCATACTTTATGGGTAAAAAGTCCAGCTTAAATGATACATAAGAAAGTAGGTAGGAAATCATTGAGTGTAAGAATGTTTCTAAGAAAATTCTCCTCCAGTTACAAAGCAAGTAATACCAACTTTAACCGTGCCAGATCTATCCTTTAGATGGGTATTGTTTGAGAAAGATATCACATCGACATAAAAGGTTGAATAATCGAGTTTTTCCACTTCACTGTTTGGACTTGAATCATTCCAAGATTCAATAGAGCATGACTTTATAAGGGTCTGAAAGTCTGAGCATAACACAGGTCTCTGTGGCTGAGTGGGTAAGGTATTGGAATTCTAATCTATAGATGGTTGGTGTTGTGAGTCCGAAGGCAACTTTATTTTATTGCTGATTTGGAATCTCCTCGTTGTCAATTTTGTACAAAAATGCCAGAAATGTCAGATTTATGTTATTTAGGAAAAACTGGAATGTCTTTCCTCACAAGTTTGAATCTACAATGTTGACAAATTCAAATGTAACAATTGACAAAATAGAGAATCCATATCGTTTCCTTTGGGTCGATCATCAAAAGCAGACAGAAAATTCTGTCGTGAACTGAATACTGTATTGTTATTAGGTGCGTTTCTGCCAAGAAATACCTTTGAACATTCTCGAATAGCAAGAAACGACGTAGCGTCTTTTCATCAATTGACGTGGCGTTGTCAAATAGGCAATGGCACAAGGACAACAGGTGCCAGATAAGTCAATTCTGTGTGTCACTGAACACAGGAAGCAGCTCTGAATCGTGGAAGACACAATCAGATAGAGTTTCTACCTAACATGGTTATCCTGGGTAACAGGTAGATGGAAGAGAAGGGGGACTCAATCACTGTGTCAGAATCAAAACCCCGTCTGATTCTTGTTGTAGAATGCATCCAGGCAATCAAGGAATTTTGTCCTTTTAATTTTGTGGTCGTAGTGATAACATTTTCAGTATCCAAGAATTTGTTTTACATGATAAGTTCTACGTCAAAGTTGGTAATACTGTTGCTGAAGACTACACATTCTGGTTTAGAATGTTTGTAATGTGGAGTTATATCCAGCATGAGGCTACCAAAGATCACCATATCAGTTTAGAGTGAAACATTCATGGGGTGAAAAACTACATAGATTCTAATGCCTGAGGTTTCAGTTTTTAAACTAAGACAAGGGCCATGCTCATATGCAGCATACTGTATTGTTTCTGACCAGGTTTTACCATGATTCAGAAACACTGTTGGAAGCCTTGTGGTGTTACTGGCTTGTAGGAGACAGATCACAGACGATGAGACAGGTTAATCATTGGCCTCTCTAGGAAAAGAAAAACATAGAAAAATGGTAGGCAGAGAACAGTTCCAATAAAGAAGCATTAATATAAGCAAGTTAGTTTATGCTATTTGGTAGCTTTTTCAAATCATTCTTTCTTTTTTCAATACGGATCTGTAGCGTCATATCCCCCAGGTTCCATTGCAGTATCATAAATCCATATTTGGTTTTGTTCTGATTTGTATTTTATACTGTTATTTTCTTCATCAAAGCATCAAATGAGGCTTGGTTGTTGCTATTGAAAAACAAATTGTAATTGCTTATTTTACTCTGAAATTAAAGCAATATCAAAAACTAAATTGGATTCATGATACTACAAGAGTCTTTTCCCCTTACGACAGACGATTACGTACTTTAAAAAGTGGAAAAAAGTACAACCCGGAAATGAACATTTTGGTTAAATTGAATAAAATATGAAAAAAACAAATCAACAACTAGTAACTTGCCAATTATATTCAAAGAATATGCTAAGAAATATCACGTTTAGATAGGAAATCAAATAATTGTTTTGGCGAATATAAAAATGTTTCTTTGGAATTCAAGAAAATCAAAAGAAAAACCAGAAGCAAACTGCAAGACAGTCGGTTGAAAAGGATCCAATTGGAACCGGAAACAAAAAAGCACAGGACCGGAAGGGATACTAAATGCCCTTGCATGATGATAGTATGATATCAAGTGCGTCTTGAGTTCGTCATTGTTTTACTGTTTACGTGTACGGGTCCATTCACATGGAGCATTCGCAAAATCCAAAGTGATTTTTTGCTCGTAGGAGCAATATTAATAGTGAATATCAAAGAATATGAACACAGCATTAGGTTAATAGTCCGGAGCAAAAATTGACGCTAAAATGTAGTTTATCTTTGATCCTTACCTGAGAAGTAAACATCTGATAGCGAATTCTCTTTCATGTCCATTGTCGCCTGTGTGAACAAGCCTTAATGAATGTAAATTGAGTGAGTTGATTATAATGAGGCGTGTGTTCTCTTTGATTGTGCTGGGTAATTGGCTTTGCTGATATTTATGCGTGGGACCTGCAGCGATGATGTGAGGAGCCAATCAGATCCGAATTAATCAGCTGTATAAACATGGCGGATGATTCAATTAACTCTGTATCACAGAACGAACCTAATAAGGTAAGACTCCCCTTAATGTCTCTTCAGAAGAAAATTATTATAATGACACATGTTTCTGCATTCATGTTTAATTCTGTTGTTAAGCAAGATCTGTATTCAATAGTTGAAAAAGTCCCTTTGATTTCAAATCCTTTCTTGGGGAAATAGTAACTGTGGCACAATTATCTTAAACTATTGCATTTTCCACGAATTGAAATTTATCATAATCTGGCACAAGTATCAAACATTTTGGCTAATGATTTTGTTTTTACTACATCAATTGAACCTGGAAAAATCTGCCTACAAACGTAATGTTTACAATTTGTAGGAGAGAGCCTGTTTCTCCACGATTTATAAAGGACAATTATGATCCTTTTCATTTACTCACTAAATACACTATAAACTATCCCTCTCATAAAGGAGAGATCAGGAAAATCACAAATGTGGTTTTTTTCCACTGTTTAGAACAAGACGCTCCCATGAGCTGGCTTAAAGGGAAACAAAAATCAAAGTTTGAGTCTGTTTAGGTGAGCATAAGTTTACTCCCAGACCATATCTCAGAACACATCACAAAAAATAGTGCCTCAATTGGAACAGACTGAATAGGCATTGTAGAAGCTTTAGTACATTGCTCCTTTTTTCATTCTTTCGCTCCATTTAAGACATAAGGCTTCTTTCCATAAAAGATGAAGCCCCAATGAATCTGAGTCCTTGAGTAATCTGGAATGATTCCGTTCCAGGTCTCAGGATGTTAAAAATACTTGTTCCTGGATTTTGCAATGAATCCAGCTAGAGACAAAACTGATATTTCCCTACCGTTCCTCTGGCTGCGAGGCTCATTGTTCATATCCAGGATTAGGAAGACACGTTTGTACAGAGAATGTGACATCATTAAGATTTGGAAATGAAATATTCTCCCTGTCTTTCTTTCTGTTTGTCCCCGGATTTATCCCTCGGCCAAACTGAACCTTTCGGGGCATTTTTATTTTCATGACAGTAAATTCATAACTGGCGAGAAAATATCATAGCTCTAATTGCAACGGAAAGCTCGCAATGCCGAACAACAATACGTGGTTAAGTAGGGTTAGCACTGAAGTGGTGATCTGAGGATCGTAGCACATAAAACTTATTGTCTATCAACGTAATATATGGAGGGCCATAAATCCTGTTCTGTGACTTGTATTCGTTTAATTCGTCCCATTCGGTTCTCTGCCGTTTGATTTTTCATCATCACACCGTCAATTAGTACTTAAAATGATCGGTACGTACTGGGAATTCAGACCACACTTGTGTCACTAGTAACCCTAGCCAGGATGTCCGTGACTGGCCAAACAAAAGCATTTCAAATCCTCTATTTACATTGTATGTTTTTCCAGTGCAACCTTGCTGAGTTGTGAGGGAGGAGGAGGAGGAGGCGCCCATCAAATATTTACCTGCCTGTTGTCACTCAGTGAGTGAATGAAGCGGGGAGACGTAATGGACGGGTTTGTCTTGGGTTTTTACTTATTCAACGAGTATCGTTTGTAGACGTACAGACGTCTATCTATCAGATGTCTCCTCTTAGTGTCTGTCAGTCTGAGTATCATGATATTAAACGCATAGAACAAACATGTTTGATTTTGGTTCCTTGTTTTATTTTTATAAAACTATTATTGCTGGCTCGTTTAGAGTTAGCTTAGTGATTGAGTTGGGGGGCCCGCAAGATTTGGGGGACACGACCTGGCACTTTTCTTATGAGTGGTTCTGCTTTGAGCTGCAGTCATTGGTGGGAATTTGTTTACACAGAATGCAATGATGACGTCATTTTATGTTCCAGCATTGCAACATTTAGGAGATGGTGCATTATAGCATTGTTTTGTTTGGTACATTGTGATTTAGGTCCATTTGCAGCAAGAGGCTTTTGACTTAATGTGACAACTGTTGGTGACTTTAATCAGTGCGACAACAAACTATTTAGTAGTCACAGTTTTCAAATATTTTCAATTGAGCAATGAAGCAAGAACTTTGATTACAATGAAATACAAGATAAAAAATTTCATCTTTGCAAATGTGGGAAACTTTTCAACCTTTAATTCTACCCCAGAGCCTACTTATATTTAGAATACTCATGAATTAACAAATTTCATATTTTCATAAAATTCAATTTAACTGGAAGTGAATTCATGTTTCCTTTAAGAACCAATGACCTACACAAACTAAGATACTGATGACATTTCCGACTCAACGGTTTCGAGTTTCGTTCTCCATTGTTTTTCGTTCAGCTCTTTGGTCACTTCTTCGTGTAAGTCACATTTCAGTTTTACTGACCCTGTAACATTTTAATTTCTTGTGTGACAGTTCTATGTCTCTTAGATCTAGGATATGTTCACAAGGCGCTAACGTTTTCGAATAAAGAAAGTCATGTAGATTTCTAGTTCAACTAGTTGACGTGTATCTTTGCTTACTTGTACAAATGATGACAATTTAAAGTATTTTCAACATAAGCATGGTATGTTGCTACTCAAGATGTGGCTTGAATTTTTTCTGTTCAGTATTTAGACCAAAAGACATCAGTAGCATAGTACAATTTTCTTTTAAAATAATTTGAGACCATTTAGTCTATTTTTACACTTTTGACGTAAGTCAAAATACCTGTGAATAAAGAATATGTAACGGAAAGGAGGAATTGAAAAATATCATTTATTTTAAACAAACATTTGTACAGAGATTTTGGAAAGAAATAGTTTGAATTGCCACGAATGAATGACGACATCGCATTCACGTTCGCTTTCAGTGTGTGTAACAAAACCTTAACGTGAATCCCGAGACAATTAAAATCACGACACTGTAATCCAATAATTTAATGTTTTTAAACTCGAACAGAGCTTGTTGCATGAAGTTGTAAAAGTACGTTGTTGCAGAGGCGTCAGAAAACAATAGAATTGCAGGAAAAGGGAAACTGTTTCCAGCAGTTTCGACTTTTTCACGATAAGATCAAATTTTACATTTTAAGACATAATGTACATCAGACATGCTTTAATGATTTTTTAAATTTTGAAATGTTGCATGAAACAAACCTCAGTTTGAGGTCTGCCAAGCAGCACATGCCTCTCTGGCCTATTTGGATAAGCATTCAACCTTAGATCCAGTGGTGATCAGTGTTGTGGCCCAGTGGAGGCAACTTCTTGTTGAAATTTTTTAAACCTCTTGATGTAAATTCAGGCCTAAAATGTAAATGTGATCTTATCATGAAAAACTCTTTTCTATTGTGACAATTTTGAAAGACTTTCAAATTAGGAAATCCAGAATAGCCCAAATTGTGACATTCTTTTCAGAAAAGGGTCTGTGGCTCGTACAAAATGTGAACAATTTTACGCAACGTTTTTTAGTTTAACATTTTACATTAATCTTTCAGACATTTGAATTCTTCACAAAAGAACAGCAAATGTTAAAATGATTGCCATTTTAGTAGAGAATGTCAAAAGGCTCTTTTGAGGCGGATTTGATTTATCCGTTTCTTGAATCATTCCGATGGATTCTACGCATAAAGGGAACGAAAATACGAAGTGAATTGAAAACGTGAAATTGAAACTCAACACATTTTCGACTGCTTTGACATTTTGTGATCAATTGGTGATCATTTCAGTAAATAGTACACATTGTCGAACTGATCGATTAAACATCTCGTACTTATTGAATTCCACCCGCCACGCCTAGAGAAAATCTCCCACACAAAAATTTGAGACAGGTGTAGGAGAATAAAACGCACCTGAGAATGTTGATTAAGGTAATCTGAGATTACTTTCCAAATAGTTCACAAGTCTTTTTAGTCTCTTCTTTCTTTTTTTTCAAATCTGTTACAAATCACGAGATAAAACATTACACGAAAATTGGATGTTTTCCGATTGCAATTACAAGGTCGATGTTGTCGCGTTGCGGCCTGCGATTGGTGCAGAATGCATGTGTCGCGAAAATGTTGTCTTAATCAAATTTCTTTCTTTTTCGGGAAATGCACCACCTTTGGAAAATAGTTTGAAAGCAGCTGTTTTAAATGGGGATAGAGCTGGAGGAACCATTTAGCAAAAAGGCTCATCAAAGCACTAAACCCTAGCGCAATCTAGACGGGGAATTAATTGAAACATGATAAATTCAATTAGACTTATGTCAGTAATCTTTACATTACTGAAGGAGGTAAGCTTCGTATGATTACTGACAGCTGCCTCCGCGTCTATACCGACACTTGTCATAATTATACCCTGTGGAGGCAAAACTAAACACAGACACTCTTCACAAATGCACACCGTAGAATCCAAAATAAATACCGACACTTGTCCAAATTTCATCTCATGGCAGGAAAGAATATACCAAAATTAGTCGTAAGTACACTCGGTGGAGGCAAAAATTAAACAATGGCTCTATTGTGAAATTAATGCACATCATAATTGTTGAATCAATTTTAAATTCTGACCTATTAAACAACACCTTCCAGGGTGTAAGTGGAAACTGTCATGTTACAGGTTAAATTCTACAGGTTGAATATTAACTTAAATGATTTGTGTTGTCCAGTTTGAAATATTATTACAAAAAAACACTTTAGTTGGTATCTTCCATGTCAGGTTTGCCCTATATGGAAACTGCAATGACAATGAGAAGTCAGAATTCAGGACCTACTCAGTGAAGTGCTAATCATCAAACAGACGGTTCCAAGCTGCTTTCATCTCAACTTATTGCGAAGTGTCTTAGAGTCTGCTTATACTCAGCGATTCAACCTGGCTTCGAAAGGCAAATGATAAGAAATGTCTGATATTTCTTGTTCGTTTCCACTGTGAATTGAATAAACCCAAAAAATCATTTCTAACACATTTAATTGATAGCTCATTTCGAGTCAGCTTTGTGATTGAAAAAGGGTATTTGTAGAATATGCCTTGGTACTTTTACAATTACTAGGCCTACTTCAGGCATTGCTGAGAAATTTGTTTACCCAGAATGCTGCCATGAGAGAGCCAAGTTTTATACTCAGTGACTATATTCAACCTAATGTAAATGGTGACTATGAAGAGTCCATCGTACACAGTCCATGAACGACGCAAGTGAAGGTGGTCTACCCTGGTTTTAAAACTCACACAAAGGTCCAACCTTTTGAAATAATTTTACAAAAAAGAAAATTCTCTTATGCGCTTACTGTCGTCCAGGTTATGTAGCATTTGGCAGTTATTTCTATTTGAAATTATTTCGTATTTGCTTTTAGAATCCATATGAACAATGTTTTGGCGTCAATCATGCTTAATGATAGTATGATCGCAAAAGTAAAATTCGCAATCGTCTGGTGTTAATGGACCCTGAAAGTCGTTGACACTGAACGAATGCGAAAGGAAAAGCGAAAATTTTCTTTGATGTTTGCCGCTTTTGCTTTCGCTTAGTGTAAATAGACCCTCAATCCTGAATGATTTGTCTGTGTTATTTACACGTGGTGGACAGGTTCCCATCACGGTGTTGATGAACCGGATTGTGGTCTGTGTTTACGAATCCACTGACTATTTGTCTCCTCACACAATGGTCAGGAAGCTATGTATTGAACGGATGGCCTGCGGGATAGTTTATTATAGGTTGTCGCTCTGTATTGAACATTTAACCTTGAGAATATCGGCCATATCTGGCTATTTAATAATATGGTGCAGAAATGTGCAGAAATGCTCTTAAGGTCTGATTCCTCAGGGCTTATTCACATCAATCGGAGGCAAAAGCGAAAGCACAAGCGAAAAAGATCGAAGAAGAATAAAAAGGTCCAAGATAAAGCGACTAACGCCAAAGAAAGATTTAGCTTTCGCTTTCGCTCGACGTGCATGGACCTTAAGGCAACATTGTTTGACTTTGAAACGAGATCCACAGTTCAGACAAAAAATTCAATAAAAGAAATAGAAGTAAGCAAAACGTACTGTTCGCGTCAGCCATTCTTCATGCACGACGCCAATGTATTTGAAGATTAACGCTGATAATTCGAGTTTTTCAGACAATGGCTAGTGGCAGACTTTACTTGTTTTGTCATAAATCTCATCAATTGCTTCTGGTGAAAATTTTGTCTTGCCTTCAGGTCAAAAGTTTTTGGCAAGGTTTCTGCAGCGAACAAAATTGGCAAATTTTGATTTTTTCCGAAAACTCCATTGTTACACGATGTTCGATGATGTAAGAACAAATTAACATTAAGATAATCTGATTAAATCGTCATCACCTACGTTACCTGCTTAGCAACTCGTTCCATAATTAGAAGCGACAATTGAACATCATCAGATTAGGAGAATCAATTGGCTTACCCTATTTGTGTAATGACGTGTTAACAGTTGATGAAATCAGGACATCACATTACCGGAATGAACTAATCGTGAACATCACTTCAAGGCCGATATATGGATTCATTTTCCATATCATGAAATTCCATGAAATTCTAGAGGTATTTTCGTGTAGTAATCGAAACATTCGGGTTTTTCTATAATTCGTAATTTTCTGCCAATATCTGGGAGAATGTTTCCAACATTGACATTGAATGGTTGCGACCCATTGCATGTCAATGCTAGCAGGATTCTGCCAAGATTTGGCAGAAAATGATGAATTATAGAAAAACTAGAATGTATTCGAATAACATATTCAAAGTAAAAACAAGCCAACGTCGTTCACAAGAAATAAAATTTACGCTGACAAAAATGATTGGTAACACTGACATTTTAATTAAAACGTGGGAAAACGGCAGGATTTACAAATGTTTCAGAGTAAATCATTTGCTACTCCAATCACAATGCCAATCATTTCCAATACTGACACAAGCTAAATACAAAGCCACAGAATATTCATCCCATCTATATCAGAACATAATTAGAGTCTGACAGATGATCATCTGTTACGTGTTGCGCACAATTATAAGAATGGTAACACAGTGTTAGTTATTAATTACCGTCTGATTACAGATCGGGCCGCATCAGGTCCACGTCTGGCATGCAAAGCTGATCAATCAAATTAATTATTTTCATTGATTATGGGAAACGTAAAACTCATTATGGTCGTAGAATTATCACTCAATCCGTACAAGTCAGACAGTTTACTCCATAGTTGGCCACAACATGTTGCTGAGACACCGCTTAAGGTATACCCACAGCGAGCGAAAGCGAAATCGCGATCCCTCTGATCGATCCATAAGTGATCAGGAAAACAAAATCGCTTTCGCTTTTGCTTGGGATGGGTGTACCTGTACAAATCAATGTGGTCCATCCAAGTAACGTCGGTTTCGCTTTCTCTTTTGATTTCGCTTTTAATTGGTGTGAATAGACCCTGAATATTACGACATTTATTCTCGAGCAGTTTGTTATTCTTCAGATTCTTTGCCAACTGCTTACTCTCCGTATTATAAGGCTCATTCACACCAAGCGAAAACGAAAGAGAAACTGAAAATGTTCCTTGATGTCTGTTGCTCATGTGAATAGGCCCTTAGACCTAAGTGCTTTCTTTAGTCGAATTGTTCAGCAGGTGAATCCACACAGTTCTACCGAAACCGATCATGTTCATGAGAGGCAATTTATTGATCTGAAGCAAAAAGCTTTTGACTTCATTTTATTTAAACTTTGTCTTTTTTCTTTTCAAGTCTATGATAAAAATATAAAAACATTCTGTTGCTTATGGTTTCTGGACATGTAACGTTACACGGGGCGGAAGCAGTGATTGTTCAGTCTATATCCCCAGTCTAGGTCCCAGTGATTAAAAGTGACAAATGACTGGTTGTCTGAATGCCCGGGGCAGGATATACAGGGAAACACTAACAGCCAAAACAACAAGATCATGTAGTTGCTAAAAGCCCAGCAGTCCCTCGGGTGCAGCGCTAGATTTATACTCACCATTATAAAAGGATCAGTGGCGTTGAAGGCAGATTCTCATTAAACGAAAAAGCGAACGTTAAGTAACATTTAACGGTCTGAAAAGTATTTGTTAACATGGAATAGCGCACAGTTAAAACAATAGAATCCCAGCCAACTATAACTAGTTTTTGTGGTAGTTTGCCTCGTTGTCATTAGCAAATGGCATCTATTGTCTGATTGATTGTTGTGATTTCAACAAAAAGAGAGTTAAGAGACAGATCAGTTAACTTGTCTAGCGTCAGAAGGCTTTGTTAGGGTCAAAAAAGCTAGTACTGCTTCTGTAAAGTGAAATCTATTCCTCAGAAACTTTAGCAATTTCAAAGTACAGTTCATATTTCTGGAATTTGTTTGGTAGTCTAAAGATAGAGCCCTTAATTTATTTTGATAATCTGGAGATTTTCCGTTTGCAATAGATTGCGAACTGCACTTGAAATAGTTAAAGTTCCCCCCTCCCCCCAACAAAAATTATAGTAATGCATGAGTAAGTATTTCTGTAATGTTACTGGTAGTCTAAGAGTGAATCCCTCAACTTATTTTGATAATCTGGAGATTTTCCATTTGCAATTGAGTACTTACTCATGCATAACTATTTATTGTTTGTGGGGAGAAGGGGGTGAAGAGGGATTAAAACAACTGACACATGGCCAATTTTCTGAGCCGACACTTCTAACTCTATTCACTAAAACCACCGTCAGATGATGCATTCGATAATCAAACAAAAGCAAACTGCCATAACGTTAGTAATGCATTTCATAGTTTTACCAATGTGAATAGTCCCTTAACACTGAAGGAAAACCGCGTGATAAACTCAAAACGGAGGAATGGGCATTGCGTGATAACAGGTAATGGTGATGTACATTCTGGATGTCTGTGTATTATATCACAGCAACCACAAAAACTTAAAAACCAGGTTACAGTCAAAAACCTACATGGAGTATCATAGTTCAATTTGAATTGAATTCTGATTCCTAAATCAAATATCCAAACACAAAGTAACTGCGTGATTTGAGTATCACATGGTAGATGTGCCTGTTTTCGTCGCACGTTGCAAAATGCGGGTACTCTGCACCTGAACTGCCCATTTGACTGCATGGTCTCGCACAGCACGTGACTTTGGAGAACAGATTGAAGCTTTGGATGTGAACGTTATATTTGAGTAGATTCTATTTTGTGTCGAATTGAAGGAAATTGTGAAGTTTTAGAGGAAACTTCCATATAAGGTTAAAAAATTGAGTAGACTGAGATCAGGAATCAGAGTCCGAGGCGGTGAGTTATATCTCCCGTGGGTGCCGATCTCTGTGTGGTATTGATGTAAAACAATGTGATGATAACCATGGTAACAGGAGGAGTGACATTATTACATCCACATGACTGAAATGTCAAGTAGGACAGCCTGGTCAACTTATGAAGTTACCACAGCAAATATGAGGCTTGGCCACTTATATTTTTAGGTTTGATTTCAGTCACTCGGTACAAATGGTAAATCTCGGCAGATTTCATTTTTTTAAAACTAGATCATCAAGAATGGAGATCCTTTTTTGTCTGTGTGTGGTGGGTTTTATGACGGACCAAATACATAGCACGAGGGAAAATAATGTTTTCAGTCATGTTTGTTTGTCTGTCCACAGGTGCTCCCTCCTTCCGGCTGAGAAGGATAAGAAGGGAAAGATGTCCCCTCCCTGGGAAGGACCAGGCAGGAAGGAGCGGACAAGGGTATTGGTTGGGAATGAGGGCTCCATCCCAGCTAAGGTCACGGATAACACTAATCAGAGGCAATTGCAACTAACTTTTCGTCCTTTAAATTTATTTATATTTGCAACTTTTTTAAAATTTGCTGAGTTTAGTAGTTCTAAATATACTCATTTTTGTCATGTATGAGTGTTATTTGAGACCTATTAGCAGAATCTTTGGATATTACGGCCCAACCTCTAATCAGACGGTTATTAATAACTAACACTGTGTTACCATTCTTATAATTGTGCAGAACACGTAACAGATGATCATCTGTCAGACTCTAATTATCGTCTGATACAGATGGGATGAATATCCTGTGGCTTTTGTATTTAGCTTGTGTCAATATTGGTAATGATTGGCATTGTGATTAGTGTAGCAAATAATTTACTCTCAATCTCTGTAAATTCCTTTTACCTTCTTCCATTTCTTGAGCTCTTACGTATTTATGAAACGTTTGCTAAAATACTTTCATATCATTCTGTTATATGTGAGGTAAAATACTGAATAGATCAATTTTGAGAACATAGAAAATATCAATCTCAAACATTTACTGATCTATTGTAAGGAAAGATATATTCGTACTTTTCTTATAGAATTTGAATAATTCATTTAATATATGGTAAGCAAAGGACAGTCTCCAGCCAAGTTATTTTCACAAAATGGCTTGGTGTCTTTTAGTGGTGCCTTAAGATCTATCACAGATTTAGTTTGACATCAAAATACACAAAATCGTCAAGTTAAAACAAAATGTGGACCAAACATTAAGTTAGTTCAATCCATTCGAGATTTTCCTAATGAGATTCTGTAGAAATTCTACAGAATTTATAATAAAAATGTGTAAAAAGTGGTATTTGAGCCCACTACCTCTTGCCTAAGACTCGGAGGTGCTAGTAGAGTGCCACAGAGATACGGGCAACAGAGAGAACATCTAAATTTATCCCAATTCATGCTTCAGTAATTTATCAGATTCTATAGAATTCTACAGAATGCATCTTCATAAGGAAAACTCGATTTGTAAATTCACATAAAGTTAAGTTGGTCATTGTCGATGGCTGACAGTCCGGAGGCAGAACGATGATTGCTCTGGAGGTGTAGGTGGACATCAACTTGACGTCCAGGTTAAAATACAGGACGTTCTCCCTGCGGAGAGTAAAAGTCATAACCCACCGAGAAAGACATATGTATCACTTACACTTCTATTGAGTGTAGGCGTCAAAATGGAGTTGAAATCATCAGTCACTTCCCATTAAGGAATTATCCCGTTAATTATAGTGGATCTAGGTTAAAACATAAAGAACACCTGTAAAGTAGCTAAAATCTTGGCCTTTTCTTGAGCCGCAGGTTCAATCTCTAGGGTTCTGATGTCCAGAATCAGGTTGACATCTTTCTTCTTTCCCTAAAAAGGAGGACATTAGTGACAAGAGAATTTCAGATGTATTCCAGACATCTCTTCAAACTATCAAGTTGTCAAGCGAAAGTTGGGACACTGAGTTTATACATATTGGAACAGACACTTGACATCTTTGTTAAAATGTGGGGCAATCCTGTCAGATGTGGTATGACTCTTCACCAGCCCTTCCTGCACCAATTCAATGGATTAATGTGTAATTATCATGCTTTAAAGAAAGTAATTTTGCTAAGAAAGGGAAAGGCTTTTAACAAGCTTAAGGAAACAGCATATAGGAAACAAACAATGGCAAGAATCAAAAAGCATTCTGGTAATTTTTAAACAGGCAAATGAGGTTAGGAGCTGAAAGGGAAACAAAGTCCTGACAGGTTTCTGCTCCTAGTTCTTTTACATCAGGACTTGGTCAGACACTGAATTTACTCGGGAGTTTGTTACTGGGATGGTGACTAATTACTTAAATGTCTAATTTACTTATAATGGTATTCTGCAAATGGGCTTCTCGTTGTGT
>JBCAUG010237806.1:0-18668 GCA_038406175.1 Haplosyllis leylae
ACGCTGGTTGGTACAACCAAAGGAGACTTAAGTTCCTCTTGTTACAGGCCAGAAAAGTGTATAAGATGCAGTGGATACGGGAAAAACAGCGAATGAGACTGAAGTCTCGACCGGCGCACGAAGGGCTAAGACATTATTAGAAATTATAGAAAACCAAAATTAAACCATCACGAATTAAGATTTAAGGAACACAGCAATTTTACAAATCAAAACAATTATGAATTCAGTGGTATGAAATAAGTACCATCATAACAATAACTCCATTCACCAAAGTGGCATACTGATCTTGTAAACGGAAATGATTGGATCATAGCAATACTGCAGATTTGAAATCCTGACCCAGTACTATGAGTTAAAGACGATCAAAGCATGCACATCCTACAAATCAAGTTGACAGACAAGAGGTTACTCTTATGTTGTCAATCACCATGGTTACCTGTCACAAATATCCCTCCTGGATCCGCCACTGCTGTGATTTACTGATAGTCTGGTGCATGGATCATTTTACTAACACTTCACACATAGATCACCCTTAGGGTATTCTGTCATAAAACTGACCGCAATATACGTAATTCATTTGTCTCCATAGCAATAAGAAAAATATGAAACGTGCCGAATAATTAATTTTATCAGTAGCCTTTTATTTTTCTCAAGATTAATACTGCTACTTGCAAAATTTGTGCTCATTTGAACCATTGCAAAATGTAGCAGTGAAGGCCGGAAAAAGAGAGACGAAAATAATATAATGAAAATAAAATAACCATCATGTAACAGGTGACAATGGTAATTGAGATCTGAGTTGTCAAATAAGGACCGGAAAAAAATACAGCAAATAGACCAATCTACTTGGATTCGAACTTCTCACACATTTTAGAAGTGGGTCACAGTGACCTAATTAGCCCACATCTTTGCAGTTCCTTTTTAACACACACCTGAACGGAAGGATTTTTCCGTGAAATATGACGGACTGCAAGAAAGGCAGACAGACAGACAGAATGTGGGCAGACGACGAGACACCCATATCACTCAGCACTACTGACTGACCACGGGGCAAACAACACACAACAAGCTTCGAGTCCTTGATGTTTAACTTAATGCGTGTTCCCTAACACTTACCTCTGGGCAGGTCGACCTAACGTTACAATAGTTTTCGGTTTTTACCGGGAGACGGATGAGGTCACACTATTTTGAGCTTTGGCGTGTTTATACTGAGCCGAGTAAAGAATTTTACTTTGGTGGCTCGTGTCTGGCTCCTGTTTATCCAATCCCCTGTTGTCAAGGTTTCCAATAATATCAGGAATTGTCCCCACCAAAACAAAGCTCTGCTTGTGTCCTTCTAATGTTCCCCTATCTTGCACCAGATTTATAAGAGTACCCTTCAGAAGAGCTCATATGTATTTGCTTCTGTGACATTTCCCTATTTAATGAGCTCATTGCCTAGTTAGCTGAATCAACTTAATTAAACAATAACAAACCAAAGCATGACCATGAAGCTATTTAAAGCTTTTTAATGTCTCACCACTACAAGTGACAATTTTAATGCAAAGATTGGAGCAATTGGCCCTGTAAAAAGAGATGGATGTCAATTCCACAAAAAGTGGAATTTATTTTGGCGAATTAGACAAATACCAAATAGTGAAAACTCAAATGGCATGTAAAATCTATATCCTGTATTCACATCTCCACCAAGTCATACAAAAACCATCAGCGAACCATACAAGTTACTACGTACACCACCAATGACACGTTGGTAACCAAAGAGAAATGTACGGAACACACTTGTGTGGGACACTGCATAATACAGCTGTGATCGCGATCGTTTTCGGTCCCTGTAAACGACCTCTAACTTTGTAAGCGCTTTTTGTCTGAGAAATGTTTGCATTCTGTTGATCCAGTGTAAATATTGTGCCACATTGTTGATAAATGTTTTATCAGAGTACAAGTACAACGAGTAAAAACGTCCGTTTATACTTAACGAAAGTGAAAGTGAAACTCCTTAACGTATCTTGACGAAAATTGCTCTGTGATTTAACGTTATGATACTGCTCTTACTGCTTAGTTCGAAATTCCTGCGAGAAACTTAAAACGTTCAACTTGAGTGCGAAATTGAGTTAAAAGATTCTTCTTCTCCGAGCCGGAGTGGCCGAGTGGTACACAGCGTTGTGCTCGCGGCACAGCAGTCGTGGGTTCAAGCCTGGCCTGAACCTCCACCAATGCTTGCGGATATGTCTGCAGGTACATAGATCCAAAAGGCTTGGCTGCCATGCTGACCTCTATACAGTCAGCAGGTGTCAAACCAGAGGTGAAGCATGCAAAAAGGGGATCCACCCTGGCTTTGAAACCGAGGGCGGACATCACCAAAAGTCCAAAACAGGGATATCAGTGGCCCTACGAAAAGGACTTATGTCCTCAAAAATTAAAAAAAAAAAGATTCTTCAATACATGTTATCGTTTGTTTCGGACAGACGTTCTTTCCACTAATGCGACAAAACGAGTAAAGCGAAGTGGAGATAATAGGGTTATACTGTAACGTGTAGTTACAATGAATGTAGAGCAGTTCCCAATTAAATAGCAACGTTAATGCTTTCAAAATTCCTTTCTTACAAGAAAGTCTTCCTGCGTGAACGCAAGAGGCACACCGCCCGCCGCAAAGCAAGTGCTCGCTCTACTGTCCTATCCAGGGGGGACCCTAACCGGGGGGTGTACCATCCCAGCTGGGGGGGGGAGGTACCCCAGGCTCGGTACCCCCTGTACAAGTCAGCTGAGGTACCCTTAGTACAAGTCAGCTGGGGTACCTCCCGTACAAGTCAGCTGGGGTACCCCCCCCGGTGCAAGTAAGCCGGTCAGTCGCTATCGGGTTCGGTATCCCTTGCAGTGTGAGCACACCTTACCAGGAAATGCGCGCTCATGTTTACTGAGTGTGTTTGTGTGAACAGTTTTCGTTCAGGTGTTTTACTTCAATGCCACCGGTTCAGAACAAGTACAAAAATAAAGACTAAAAGAGGAAAAAAGCGTGTCCGAAATCAAACGAAAAACCACTTTGGTAAAACCTAATTAATGGCCAAATGTAACGTGTTGGATGGTTTTTGTTCTTGATTTTTTTAGAACGAAAAAAGGGTCAGGATTTTACGGTCAGTGGTGGATGAGATATTGACAGTATGAAACTAAGATATTTCGTACTGGTTCAAAAATAACCAAACAAATAAACACTAAATTTAAAAACTTATTCAGTTTTGTGATTCTCATTGGCCGCATAAAATAGTAACATAGCACTGCAACATCTCTTTCACAGTTGGCGAGTATGCAAACTTTTTGGAACAAAAAAAACAAAAAAAACAAGAACAGTAAATAAACTGTCATCAATTAAACATGTCACAATGTTTTCTTTCAAAGAGGAATTAAAGTTGAGCTGCTTTTGTTGTAACTTTCTGTACTTTTCACTACGACCGCCTTAAAAATACATCACGTACGGTAAAATGCGCATAAATTATTTTTTGACGTCAGCACTTTAGGTCCCGTTGAGATCTCAAGGCCACACCTGGTTTTATTATATTCATCTCAATTAAATTCAGTAAATTAAACACAAAAATACATCAAACGAGGACAGTTCGTCGCTTCGGGGCTTTTAAACATCACCGACACTCTGTAGCAAAGTACCAATCTCACCACAAATGGGTCTCCGGACAAAATGAATCAATTTCTTCAATTTTTACCTTAGTCGTCAATAAAATTTTGAAGATGGATATTTGATGATAAAATACTTTTAATGTGCGATTTTGCCATCTTGGAAATTGAAATAGAAAGTAGCATCCAGCATTTAAAATGCCCATAAAATGAAATCATCTTTAAATTTTCCCATTTAAAGTAAAAAGCATTCTTCTGTCATTACGAGATTTTAATTCTTGAGGTTTAAGACTTCTGAGATTTACACTAATTCCCCAAAGTGTACTTAAAAAGGTACTTAAACCATCAGTCTTACCTTTTATTACCTGTACTTACCTGAACAGGTAAACAGCGGCCGCTCTTTAATCACACACCTATGTTTGGTGCTAATGTTAAATAATTCCCATATATGGTAGAAAAGCGTATTTTTCAAACGGCCACATAAAATCAGTAACACATTCCTGTGTTATATTTTACCTTTTCATCTTTAGTTTAATTTCTGACTTGAAATTCTTTCCTTGCAGATGTTAAATTTTTCTCGAAAATGAGTTAAATTCTTTTATTTAATGCACCTAGCTACCTGCTACCACCCGATTGGAGTGAAGTAACAACAACAGTAGCCTTCGTAACAACAGTGGCAACAACACCAGGAACAACAGTAGCGAAGGCACCAATATTAATAAACATCAAAATAAAAAAGACCATGTTGTGGTATAAACAGCAACACTGGTGGTACATGTAGTAACAACAAAGGAATTTGGTCAAAAAGAAGAACAAGTTGTCAACAACTGTAGCAACAACAGAAAACAGAAACTACAAGGCAGCTAATTTTTATCACTGTTCAAATTTCTTCACAATTTCATTGTTTCCTCAATGCAAAATAAACTTGACTTGATTTATTGTCACCTCTGAGTGATGGACACCATGTTTGCAAAAAAAGTTAATTCGATCTGACCTCCCTATCACCTAAAACTGGAAATTTTTTCACCAAACGTGAAATAAAATGTCAAATAAAAAAGTCTGGAAATAGTAACTAAAGAAATGAACAGTCAAAAACTCAGAGTGATGACAACCGAAAAAATCGGTAATGACACGAAATCCCTCGGGCGATACATTGAAGCACGACCAACCAATGTGGAGGAAGAACGGTGGAAGTACTCGTGGTCAATATCGAGACGACCGAAGCGTTCGCGGGGAACCGACAAAAAGTGGAAGTTATCATGTAAAAATGTCATCAAGAATTTAGCAAAATAACATCAAACTCTCATTCAGTGCTTTTACTGTCATTTTCACAAGTCACGTTACACGCACTCTGCACTGTTTCCATGGTTTTTGTTTCTTTAAGGTTTTGCCCTTAGCAATACTCTCAGCAAGATCTTATTGGTTTTTGCGACATCAAAATTCCCAAGGAACAATGAAGATATTTTGAGAGCATTGCGCACCGCCAAGTATTCAGCCTTTTTGTAGGAAATTGTTGTGAGGCATGTGGCGTAAAGTGCATTGAATAAACTCAGGCTAAATAATGTTGATTTAAGCCCAAAAAAGGTGTGAAAATGATTCAATAAAGATGATGATGAGATGACGATGCGTATCGAAACTAAGGCTTGCAATGTTGTTAAATAATGACATTATTACACTTCTAAAACGCAATAGCACGCAAACGCAGAACTTGGGCAACGTTTTTATTTTCATTTATTATTTTTTTTGTGAAAATACAATATTTTCTGTGATTGCATGACGGAGGAACGGTGACCTAATTTTCCACACACGCAATCTCAACCGCAGTCGATCTACGTGTGAATGCAGCACAAGACCTTGTTCACACTGTACTCTCTCTACCTTCGATGTACTATGTTTTCTCTTACAATGTGAATTATGCCACTGAAAATCTACTAAACGCACTAAACTGACGAGCAACAGCGCGCAGGCAGATACAGACCCAGATATTCGGTACTAATTTTGGTGTAAAAATATCCAAAATAAATAATAGTCACTTGTGTTTCTCGCAATAATTTCGGTAGAAGGAAATCTGCACCTTATTGCCGGATGCTCGTTGTACGTAAACCGTGTATTTTTTTTTTTTTTTTTGCATTGGTATATCATGTTATCTCGTTATCATTCGAGTTTTTGCAAGACCACCTTTTTTCTGGAGACCACCTTCTCGCTCGGATAAAAGCGCAGGGATTACAATGTACCAAAGTCATTATGTAAACTTCCTGTTTCTTTATCAATGTATCAGATCTAAGCAGCTACATTGTTTCCATAACAACTGTAATGATATGACTTTATATGTAAATAAATACTTGTGAGGAAATTGAAGGAAAGTTTTCTACCTGTGGACTTAATGCCTTTTTCTATTTTACCAATATTGCGCATATAATCAAACTTTAAAGGGCTTAAAATATTTCAACCTGCTACCAGCAACATTTTACACTTAAAACTTTGTTAAGCAATTTTACGGCATCAAAATGTTAATTCGCTTTTATATCTTATTTGCCCTTATATATAAATGATTTTGTCAAATTGTATCTAAAATCTTTAAGTTAAAGTTGCGCGACAAAATGGAGTGATTTATTTAATGTGTGTAATCTGGGAAATCAAATGGTTCAGTACAGTATGCGCTCCCTTTCATCACACTGCAAATTCTTCGTTCCACAAATTAACAAAAAAGTTGGTATTTTTTTTCAAAAAAAGTAAATAAGAAAAGAATTTAATATAAATGCATTGAAAAAAGAGTGATCACTTAAAATTTTTTTTACGCTCGAAGGTTTTAGATGGAAATACATTTCAACAATTTTGTCGCCAATTATGAACGCTTGAAACGACTTAACAGCAACTTTTGATTTCACAGCCATATTTGGCTATGTCAGTATATTATTACCGTCTGGCAGCAAACAAGGCATTTCCTGAATCATCTTTTTTTTTTGGCAAGAAAACACATGTTCCGCTAGACACAGGTTTCCTAACAATGCTATCACAACTTTTTAAAAAAAAATTTGCAACAAAACCTCGAAAAACCCCTCAAGACAAAAAACCCGGTAAATTGTGTAAAACTATTGATACTTAGTATATCAGTCCCCATGGCAACGCCGTATCTTGGCACGGAACACGGTGTTGAACCTTACGGCGCGAGTCTGATTTATTTGACTTTGTATTTGAGTGATAATAGAGCGAAGTGGGTAATAAGAGTCGGTAAAGTACCAACCCTCAGGGCTCAACACTGAGCGACTGTCTTTTTTTTTTCTTTTTTTGAAAAAAAAAACCAAATTGGACCACTTGGCACTGAGGCCAAAGAAAATACAACAACTGATATTATTACAATTTTTTTTTAAGTTCCTGATAAATTTCGGCCTTGTATTTTGAAATCGCGCCACGTTC
Organism: Haplosyllis leylae; assembly: GCA_038406175.1. NCBI lineage: Eukaryota > Metazoa > Annelida > Polychaeta > Phyllodocida > Syllidae > Haplosyllis > Haplosyllis leylae. The sequence goes on from JBCAUG010237806.1 coordinate 7,042, forward strand.
TGTTTCAGAGTGGTGCACCTACTTCACTGACTTTTCCTGACTAACGTGTTAAATTATCGAAGCTATTTTTTCCAAAGGATCCCTGGATCCGCTACATTTTGGTTTGTCCTCATGATAAAATGCTTGTATTTTGCGTGGAGAAATATCGACATTTCGCAATCTGATGGAGTGTCAAGATATCAAGGAATAGGCTCAGGTACTCATGGACCTATGTTTTACTAGGTGTACCCCGGGACCTCTGTTTTGATTCGTCTATGAATCGTTAAGTGACCAGTGCCCAAAGTAACCAACAATGATCATTAATCACAATAACACATTGGTCGCCTGGGGAGGTCAAGGTCAAGCCCTCAGGTCAAAGGTCATGAATAACTGATTAACAAGGTGATAATTGATGAATTCCCAACTACCTCTGGGCAAGAAGCATTGCTGCCGGCTTGCACTAGGAGTCAAAGGGAAAAGTGGTGATATAATCTAATACAGTTACTGCGTATCTGTATCATGGTGGTAGGGACTAGAATCATGTAACAGACAGACAGACAGACAGACGTACCTGGTTATGAGGACTGCAGTATCATGGTGGTAGGGACTAGAATCATGTGACAAAGTCAGTCAGACAGACAGACAGACAGACAGACAGACGTACCTGGTAATGAGGACTGCAGTATCATGGTGGTAAGGACTAGAATCATCGGCGTTATTTTGAGCTCTCTGCCACTTACAGAACTCCTTCAGGGTGCTTGCTGCGTTTGCTGAGATTCTGGGACCAGCCTGCAAGACAAGAACAAAACAGCCGTTAACTTTTGGTCAAGCTTATTTCTGCCACATAAACAGAAAGAACAATGTTTTATTCTTGCGGTGACTGTCGCAATCCCTCCCCTGGGACCAGCATGAAACATTCCTGATACCGCACATGTCCTTGTTTTGTATTACTCCACTATATTTAGCTCCAAGGTAGTACAGGATAAATTTCCTCAGGCCAGTCTGGATTCAAGTTTGTTTGGGGAAAGGGGAATAGAAATTGACTTTATTCCTATTTTATGTTCATTTCAAGCAGCAAAAATGCCAACGTTGCCAACTTTGTGTGTGTTCAGGAAAAACTCGATTTTTTAGACTAAATTTTAAATTTATGAAACCTACGGACGGTTGAATGGTTTGACCCTGTTTTGACACAGGGAACCTAAAACATCTGTACCGATTTAAAAAAAACGCACATGTATTTCAAAGAAAGGACATTTAGGACAGAAAAGTCACCGAACCTTCAGACGTTTTCGTTCTTTGCACAATTCGTTGGGTACATTTCACAAGAAGAAACATATAATCATACGACTGTCACAGTTCTAAGTTCAACTCAACACTCCAACACTTCGATTTTTCTCATCCTTTTTTTTCGGGGATGATGTTAGGTCATAAATTCCAATGCTAGTTTACATTATCATACAAAGGAATAAAAAGGAATTACTGTAATGCACGCAATCTTTCGTTTTCTGCGGAAAAAATAATTTTTTCCAAGAATTTACGAGAAAGGAATATTTCGATATTATTTTTCGCAGTTCTAAGTTCAACTCAACACTTCGATTTTTCTCATCCTTTTTATAGGGATGAGGTTAGGTCATAAATTCCAATGCTAACTTACATCATCATACAAAGAAAGGAATACAAGGGAATTGCGTTCAAAACGCACGGGTTCTTTCTGGTTGAAAATTTGTTTCCAAGAATTACTACGATGTTAGGAAGGAATATTTCGATATTATTTTTTCCAACAAAACATTTGCTTTTGTCACCAGAACTGTAAACTATTCATCAGGAAGAATGTGCACTCATGCGACTGAATGACTGTCAGTGCCCCTGTCCTATGGTCACAAGGCATTTTCGCAAGACTTTCACAGAAACACTATTTGATGAAAAGTATGGTTGCATGGTTGTGGAAGAATTCGGTTCAACAAATGAAGGAAAGGGGATAATCAAGTTTTCACCCCATGCCCCTTAAAAAATTCCAAAAAAAAAATTAAAAAAGAAATTCATCGCGTTTTACCCACCACCACTTAAAAACTTCACTTGGTACAAACCAGTCAAGGACCGGACTGTTGTGTAAACGACGCAAATGAGAATCTACCCATCTCTTCTTTCTAAACTGATTCTTTCTCTTTTCAAGCTTTTCCTGGGATCAGATTATATCATAAATTCCCAAGTAATCTTGCATCATACACAGGAATGTACCAGATCGTAATCCCTGTTAATCCTTTGTTTTCCTGGAATTTATTACTAAGCAATAGTTATCTTGGGGTTTTGACTGAAGTTGGACGCCTCTTTGCGATCTGTTATCACCATTCTCTTATCAGGGGCTCTTATCACTAGAGTCTAGACTCAGAACGGTTGACCCCCGTTTCAGTTTCAATGCCTTTGTGAATTTCCCTTGATTTTGTTTTAATTTATGAGAAACGAACAATTAGCCGTTTGTTCCGCTTGACGTAAATCGTGTCGTTTCTCCGTCAGCCAGACGATCACATACGTCCGCTTCTTCGTTCAACGTAACGTTTTGTGAAAGACGTCGCTTGTTCCGTCGATTCAACTGATGACGCATTTTTGCAGCCGAGTATGAGTGGCTCAGATGGTTAGAGTGGCTTTCAGTAAAACACTGCGGCATGGGTTCGAGTCCCACCCATGTTTGAAAAAATAAGTGGATTTAAAAGGCTAAACTCTAATGTTGCAGTCAAAGAGGCCAGTAGGAGTTGCACTAGAGGTGGTTTTGAATCCCAGGGGAGACATCACAAAACAGTGGTCCCATGAAAAGGACTTATGTCCTTTATAAATTGTTAGAAAAAAAAGAGGAAAAAATATTTTTGCATTTTTCCAATGGTTTACTCAAAAGACTTTTAGTCAGAACAACGCCTCGTTTTTTCCGTGAACGGTCCGATCTCATCCATCGTCTTCATCGTTCAACAAAACGTTTTTCAACGTTTTCTTTGTCATCCCATTAAATCCCCTGACTCCGTTGAGCGACAACTTTATGCTTGATAAACAACTTTCTTGTTTTTATTCTTCTGTACTGCTGCAACAAGCTGCTGAAAATTATGTTGTTTTACACAAAATAAGTGACAAACACCAAGACAAGTACACCTAGTGTAGCTGTTGCTAAGTAACCACAGTGTGAATGAGAGGTTCTCTGGTAATTCCTTGGTTTTGGGTCTTCTTTTTTGTCAAAACGTAACGGCCATTCAGTCAAGTTTTTTCCGTTTTTGGTCAGTTAAATTGGTCAAAATTTGTGTAGAATAAATTCGATTGTCAGAAATTGACAGAAACAATACACGGAAATTTGAAGTAGAATTCAATCAGAATAGGCCTAATTGATAGGATGCGAAAAAATAAAACTAAGTTAAGTTCTGCTTCGTTGTCAAAATTCTTGTCTAGAGTGAAGAAAGTGACCCAGACATTTTTTGTGTGGGTCCTAATCAAAAGGAAAAAAAATCTCTTCTGACAAAATTCAAGGAAGTTCATGAGTGCTCATGATCTCAACTTTACGTTGTAGTATCGTAATAGTTACGTAATGGTTCATTAACGTTCAATCTTTTGGAAGGTTGAAAGATCAGAGTCGCTGAACATGAAAATGCTAATGCGTACAACTGATTACTGTTTAATTTTGTACTGGGAAAACCTAGTCTGAACGTTTTCCGGCTGTCACGGGGGTTGGGAGCAGGTCGCCGAACTCGGAATTTACGACAGGTTTAAACGTATTTCCTCTTTCCGTATCATTATTCGGCTGTAACGGTTGATTAGCTGCATCAGTTTTACACTAGGTTACTGCGTCTACAGCTCCATTAAACACGTTGGTGATTTTACACTAGGTTATTGCGTTCAACGCAATCAGACGTTTTAACAATAAACGTTTTATGAATCGTGTTCACAGATTAAACACAAATCTAAACGAAACGTAAATTTCCCTTTTTTAAACATTCTATGGTGAAAGCTGCAGAAAACACCAGGAATTTTCCAGGAAAATTAGAAAAAAAGCAAATGTTGTTCATTCTAAAACTTTCATTGGAATTCGATTTTGGCAGGAAAACTCCAGGAGGGAGATTTCAGCATGATGCAAACCAGAATTTCCGGTAGCTGGAATGTTGGGATCCCCCCTGGTGGACAGTTCACTAAGTGTATGAATCCACCGTTCATTGCCGGTGTAACAATTTCAAAAACTCCCCCTTCCCCCCCTCCCCGGTGTAACAGGAGATGTCTATTGTAAAATCTCCCGTAAGGCCAAATCTCCTGTAACACCGAGGGGAGTATTTCACGAATGGGGAGTTTCTGAAAATGCTACACAAGCTCCATGTAATATTAAGTAGACCTACTTAACAATGATTCATTTTTGTGAGCCAGGACGTGAAGCAATATCACGACGTCATATTTTGCGTTTTCTCGACTACGTTTCAGTTTAAGATTTTGAGGACGAATGAATTTGTATGATGCAAGCGTAGTGCCACTAAGTAGAATTCTACGAAGTATGATATTTTTGCGAATGTTCCTCGTCATTCTTGGCTTCATGTGTTGGTTCCAACTTCACACCCACTCAACCCAACGACACTTAGTTTCAGAAACAGAGTACTCGTGCACTTGTCCTTCTGCTGCTATTGCGAATGAACAATGGCTCATGTTTACAGTTTGTTTTCTCATCGTAATAAATTGCAAACCATAAGGTTCACCCGAGTAACTTTCAAGGTGTCAAAAAATTACGGGGAAAAACGTCGTCATTTTCCACGTAAACGTCAATTCATCAACCAACGTTTCTTTGTAACAGAGCCAGTATCATGCACTGGGGTCACTTGTTTTTTGCAAACAAGTGTTGCTAAGGAGGCTGCGTCAGCTTTGTGTAATTACTGGCTGATACAATGTTGCTGATTTCCCTTTGTGGACGTCTGAGTCATGAATACCTTGCGTCCTAAACGGTTAACCGAGCGTTTAATGAACGTAACGGACATACACCTGTGTGGACGTCTCATAACGTAACGTTTAATGAACGTAAGGGACACACACCTGACGACCTGTGTGGACGTCCCATAACGTTAATGGTTCCCGAAACCGTCTGAACGTGTTCGGTAAATAACGCATCCAAATTAACTATCAGAAAGAAAGAAATTCAAGCACAGAATATCCTTGTTTCTGGTTACTCTTTTTATTCATATTTATGAACTATTGGCAGTATGATAATACGGCTGGAAGTTAATTCGGATGCATTAAATGATCAATGAGAAACAAGTAAAATACACTGTATAACAGATCCACATACAGTCGGTTTCGTTACGTTACAGTTCCACGACGCATTACCAAATCAAACGCACTTTGATCATCTTATAATTCGTTAGATCACAATGTAAAGTCACTTTGTTACCACTGTTAATAGGTAGGACACGAAGAGATGAACCATAAATAATTCTCAAGGTAGGCAGTGTTCGGACTTCAAAATACGGTTGTCATTAGAGCAAAAACCAGTTGAGCGCTGGTCCCAGATGAAGGACTGCGACGGCCGGTCGGAAAAAAACAGAAGGAAACAGAAGGCACTTACCCGTTCACTTTCTAAGACAAGCACTTTAACAACAACTATGTTGACGGCATTTCCTATACTGGGGTCTTTGTATATATTGTGGACCTGCAAAAAAAACAAGATCGAAACTTTACAGAACTTTTCACAAAACACAAGAGTTGTTTTCTGAGAAAAAAATGAACGAACGTTGCAATGGTGTCGCTTTTAAGAACATTCAGGGTGTTTGATTAAAGAATTTTTGTCCAATTTTTTGATAAATACACAGACTGTCCAATAATTGTTTCGTTGCTATGGTGACAAGAGTACTTACTATGGACATAAGTGTGAGTACATAATGCTGGAGATCATTGCCATGGTAACGAGCCATCTGATAATCTGCCACCACCAGCACTTCGACGTTGCGTTCCCACGACATGGAATGCTTGTGACGCGAGTGAGCGGCATTACTATGGTCACGGTCACCTGTGTTGCCATGGTAACTATGAGGTGATTTGTTGCTATGAGATTTGCTGCTATGGTGAATACTGTTGTGTTTCCGTCTTTCGTGTTTAAAATACTCTGAAAAGACAAAAACGTGCAAAATTCAGTAAAATTCATCTTGTCACTGAGGTACCAATGTTACATGTTACCAACAGCAACCAGCCGAGAGTGATTTAAAATGCATGCGAATGAACAGTAGAAGAATACTTTTGACCAAGAAAAGATTGGTACATCATTTGAAGTGTGGATTGTTTCCTTCAAACCTCCCATTTGGGCAGGTCTTGTCATGAAGCAAGTTTTCTTGACGTTTGTCCCAAAACAACTTCAAGACCCGCGCACTAAACTAAACTTCTCAACCAAAAGGACGACATCACTCGTCAACGTAAAAAACGAAGCTTTCCCGTAATTTATCAATGAAGACCCCACAGGGACAGGAACGCATGTGAGAAGTACAAAACGTACTTACAATTACATAGTACAATGAGGTGGCTGCTGGGGTCACCATGGATACTCCTTTGTTAAGAGTACGGTGCGCAGTTACAATTAAATATAATGTTAATTTTGTCATGTGATTTATGGAATAGGAACAGGAAGCCTTTTCATCTTTGTTTTGAAATAAAAATATTCAGAAATACAATGCACTAAGAGTTTTGCATGGTGCTTTTATTAAAAATGGCTGCACAATATCAATTGTTTCTGGCTTTCACTACGGAGTCAATCATATAAAATAAAACAGCCATGCATGACAACGGTTTTCAATCTTCTGAATCAAATAATTGCATATAACATGAAATTTTACCCCAAAGAAACCATTTAATGTCGAGAGATAATAATAACAATAAAATAAATGCAGGGAAAGAAAGCCACTTTTATTTGAGTGATCTCAGCAATGAACATCACTGTAGAACCAATTCAATTCCATTCCAATCACATTTCTCACATTCTCAACCTCTGATAACAATCAAAACACAAAACAACTGTTGACAAGGCAACCTGTATCCCCGGGCAACCTTTTAAATTCAATCCTATTTATATCTCTGGATTTGTACAACAATAGCCCCAGTAGCTCGGGGAGATTCATGTCAAACTACAAAACTCCACTAAAAATGTCAACCCACAAATCCAGTTGATACACAACATACTGTGTGAGGCGGGAGGGTCAAAATCACTGTACATGTAACAAATCACAATTCAAATATTTTCAGACTTGTCAACTGTCATAGTTTTTAAGCTGATTTATCTTTGCTGCAAAGAATCTCTCTTTGTCTCTTCTAAAGGTTCTTCTGATTTCCTACCGGTCATTTTCATGATGGATCCTGGATAAGGAGTTGGTTGGGGCTGCGTCATGGATGGATCTACCTCGTGAACAAGGTGACCTTACCTTGAAATGTCATATTTATTAAGACCAATTCCCTTCGAGATCATCAGAATCCACAGATAAGCTTTATTCTTTAAACCATAAAAATAGTAAAGCAGGTGCAGCATTTAGGTGATTCTGAGGCCAAGTGAATAATACAGGCACGTATGTTCACCAATTAGGACAGACTTATTACCGCCCGCCATCCGAAGGATGGGGGAAGGTAATAGTTTGAGTCCTGTTTGTCAGTTCACAGGGGAGGCGGGTACTCAGGTCTGGTCCCGGGGGGGTACTCGGTCCCGGGGGGTACTCAGATCTGGTCTGGGGCAGGGTACTCAGGTCTGGTCATGGGGGGGTACTCGGTCCTGGGGGGGGTACTTGGTCTGGGGGGGTACTCAGTCCACAGGGGGGGGGGTACTCAGCCCGAGTACCCCCCAAAAATTTTTAAAAAATTTTTTTATTTAAAATTTTTTTTTTTTGAAATTTTTTTTTTGGGACATGATTACCCAGGGATAGGTAAGCTACACAGTGGGTGGTATGCCTCTTGGGAACTTCCAACACACAAAAGAGAGACGGTGGCACCAGAAATGGACTATTTACTGTTCATCATTTCTAAACTTTTTATCTGGTCCCAGTTTTACATCTTCACTTACAATTGAGTTTAATCCCTCAGCAGAGAGGCAAAGCCAATTTTTGTGAGTCAAAGGAGAGGATGTGCCAGCAGACCGTCTCGCTAAATCCTAATCTTATTTGCTTTGTTTTCATGGTAACGTGATCCCAGGTGGGGGAGGAGACCAGGATGAGTTGACCTTTGTGACCTGACATCCTCCTCCAGCCCCAACCTGGTGTAAACACGTGTTTACTCGGTCACCAGGTAAACAACAATAAATCTCTGTACAAAATTAGCTCTTTAAACCTAAATCAAATTATAGGCCTATGTCCTTCACTTTTTCATTCCAGACTTCCCTTTTTTCTTGTGTTCTAATTTATGAACAACACGTTTGAATGTTGAACTTGAAAAAAAAGTTTGTAGATATAGTTCTGATGAGGCTGTTAGATTTCGATTCCCATGTGAAAGAAGCGCCATGTATTTTGCGAGACGTTCCTTTCAGATTTTACTCATTGATTTGTGTGCAGAAGAATAGCTGGGTCACAAAAAGCAGGTGACCACCAAGACAGGGGTGAATATACAGGTACCCGTGAAAGGACTCATCCTGAGAGCAGGAGGTTCGCTGGCACACTATATTTGATCAATCTCCCAATCAAAACTGCATAAAATGATGAAAAACATTGGGTGTGGGGCGTCCCCTGCACCCTTCCAAATTAGTAAGTCCGCCAATGGCATTGCATAGAATTGTGAATTGTCCTGGCAAGGAATTGCTTGATCCGAAGGAATTGTTGGCTCATTACTTCTCATTAATTGTAAAGTTCAATAAATGTAAATTTCTATGTAGACTATGTCTCTTCAGGCTCCACGGCCGCACTGAACGGAAGGAAGTTCTTACGATGAATTTTAGTGTTTGTTTGACCGGAAACCAGAGATGTTTGTTTGGTCTGCGGGTCGCATAATATTGAGATGACCTCTGACGCCCAGTGACCTTGAGAGCATGACCCCTGACTCCCCGGGCGCTTTCATGTGTCGCTGTGGTCAGTGTTGTCTGTGGGTCTGTTTACATTGTTGTGACAGGTTTGATGTATTTAGGGGGCGTCAAGAGTGCCGGAGGGGGTGTGCAGGACACGGCTTTGTAAAACTATCTGCTTTATAAGTTGTAACGGCAAAACTTCCAGTCAAATACGTTTTCAAAGCATGTCAAATGTCATGGCTCCTTCAGTTTAGCCGCTGGTTTTCCTTTTCTTTAAACTAATTCAAATAGATTGCACCAACATACCCAGCGAAGTGGTTATTTTTTTTTTCTCATCAAGCAAGAACATCGACGTTTACACAGTTAATAAAGAATCACTGAAGCTTGTCCGAAAAACCAAAATGACAACATTAAAGATCATTTTAAAAAGCAGCCTTTTGTCGTATTCAAACTGAGCTGGCGAGCGAAATTGGAAGCGAAAGCCAAAATGTTCGCTTTCGCTCGGTGTGAATGGGCCTTTCAGCTGTACGAAGATTTTGAGCAAGTGTAGCACCAGATATGAGCCCCAAAATACCCTGACAGCCAAAGGGTGACATGATCAAGAGTCCGGGGATATTAATATCCCCTATTGCTTGCGTACTGTTCCCATATAAAGGACTACAACAACTACCGTCTGAAAATTGTTGTAAAATCTCAGGCAACCATACGACGATTGATCAAATACATGGAAGCTATCCCTGGGGCCTGGAATAACAAGTTATAATAGTTTCCAAAGTGGCAAAGTTAAAAACACATGTAAAGACATAGTTTGTGTGGAAAAAAAGAAAAAGTGTCCCAAAGTTACAAGTTGTAACAACGTAACAACAGCTTCCAGGCAACAAAAAAATCACCAAAAATAACATTCCACAAAAATAACTGTCTGCAAAAATAACATTCCTCAAAGTACGACAAGTCATAAAACACAGCAAAAAATCTTCAGGGCCGAATATCTACACTGTAAAAACAGCCTCAACAGATACAGCCACAATATCTATAACCTAGCACAGCCAGAATAGTTGTAACCTAGTATAAATCCTCGGGTAATAGTTCTATTGCAAAAAGCACAGTAAGAAAGTGGATGAAAAAGGAAAAGTTCTAAAAATTAGGTCTGGATTGAGAAATAGTGAGGAATATTTGGCTGCTAAGATATTGTTATAAATATGGTTGTTAGGGCCCTTTACACCAAGCGTCAGTGGCAACGCTTCGATGGCGCTTGCAACACAGCTGTCATTGACCACAATGGAGTCACTCCAAAATGGGTTGCAATCCCATTCTCAAGCAATTCCATTATGGTCAATGAGAGCTATGTCGCAAGCGTAATCGCAGTGTTGACACTACGCTTGGTGTAAACGGGCCCTTACTGATGTAACCGTGTTTATCAGGTGGAAATTTTCTCGTGTTACTGTCAACAACGATGAGAAACGGACACAATTTTCTTTCCTTTTCTGTGTCATTAACTTCGGATAAAAAACTAAGAATCAAGGAGAAAACTACTTATAATTTCGGTGCAATGAAGTTAACTTTACTACAGCGGCTGCACCTGTGCCATTCTTCAAGAAGTGCTGAGTCAGCAGGAATCTATCAAACATCTGAAACTGGGTTTGATGGATCAGTAAAGTCTTTATGTTAAATAGACACAGACGGAATCCTCGATATTAACCTGTTCGTTGTTGGAATCTTTTTTACTAACGAAAAACACAGTGGTTCCAGGGAGCCAGTGGGGTGTCGGGTTGGGGTTGGGGTCGGGGCAGTGGAGTGGGCCTCTTTCCTGCCTGGCCCTTCCCGCCGTGGTCGGTAATAAATAATTTTAAAATACGATAAATTGCTCGTATGGAGCAAGAAAGAGGAAACAAGCAGCCAATACACTGTCCAAGGGCCTCCGGTCGTTTATGGACAGTTGATGAGTGATGGGTTCTCTTCCGCACGTCTGGACCACACAGTCACTATATTAAACCGTGCTCGTGTAATGAGAGTTCATTCATAGATTCAACTTCGTGTGGTCTGACGGTGTAACGGTCTTTGGATTACGCAGTGTTCACGCTGACCGGTCTCGAAACCAGCATCGATGTCGGTAACCAGACATTTAAATGGCATTGTTCCCCAGATAGAACCAGGAGATACCCTCTCCCCCCGGACAGTACCTGGACAGAAAGTAACGTCCCCGTGAACAGACAGACAGGTGTAAAAGCATTACCTTCCCGTATCCTTAGGGTCGGGCGGTAACTATGTCGCTTTTGCGTTTGCCTTCTCTTGGTGTGAACCAGCCCCAATATAAACATTGCGTTATTGGGTGTTCATTGATTGATGGGTTCACCTGAGTGAAGGTGGTCTCTGGCTACACGGTGGTCCTTGATTACACGGTGGTCTTCCATTGACAGGGAGCAGCGGGACAGTACTTGATTGCGGTAATTAGCCTCCAATAGTAAACGACAACAGTGACGGAGAATATGAACCAGACCCGACACGGAATCAATGAGTTTGTACTAAGTATATTACACGCGGAAAGTTACACAAAATATTACTTTTACTTAATGATATAAGATCAAGTTGTATCTTTCTGTCCAAAATGAGATAAAATACAAACTACAAAAAATATACGTAAAACCAAAACCTGAAATTCTTCTAAATGCTCTGA
>JBCAUG010237916.1:0-18668 GCA_038406175.1 Haplosyllis leylae
ATCCCTTATGTACTGTTGGACTACAGCTTCATCACAATGAGCTCCTCCTACTATGAGCTCATGTCTGGCACAACAAGATAAATATGGGTTTTATTTATGTACAGGTTCAATAACTAGTGCAACAAGTTCATGGTCAAATTTATTATATAACATTCAGTAAAATCTGTCTTCTTCTACGAGATCAGAAATTGTGCTGAAGTCTTACAATCTAGTTTTTCGCGACACACATTTCTGTCAGATTTGGCAGATCTTAAACTGGATTTCTGCTCCTTGCTGTGTTAATCATTTGATGCAGTACAGACAATCTAGCAAATTGCTTTATATCTCTGTCAGATCTGTCAGATTTGCTTATCATGAAAAACTCAATTGGTGGCGTATGAGAAAATATTTTCAAACATAAATAAATCACCAATACATTTTTTTTTCAAAACTAATGCTTCACAATTATATTTTGCATTAGGTATAATTTTTGGAATTTTTCCTGTCGACTTAAGGATGTCCCTGATATTCACAGAATATTGTCAGTTCACTTGATAACTGTGAGGACCTATTGGTCATTTCTTTACGCTTCCAAATATTTTCTGAAAGACCAGCATTGTAAAACCTTACACAGAATTGACTAAACTGCCTGTACCGTGTCTGGCAGCTAGCAAAACAACCAAGCATATCCATATATTTGTACAATTGCTTTTTGATTATTTTTAGCCAAGTTATCTATTTTCAGCCAAGTTGTCCACAGAGCGAACATCGTGCGAAACATCCTGCCTAGTTCCGTGTAAACGGGTTTATTATGAACCGAACTTGTCCTACGCACAACTGTCTCGCATCAACATAGAGAGATTGATCATTGACAGTGAAGAAAAGAGAGAAAAACTTATGGTCAGTAGAAACCGTTGTAGTTTTAGTCTTGCGAATCAAACATTCATTTATTATCAAAATCATTAGAAAATTAAAGCAAAATTTAAATTGTAAACTTATCATTCACAAAATAAAAAATCTGTCAAAACTTTTCTTTGGACTGATCAAGGTCGGGGGTTTATTTGCAATTTTAAAGATTTCTGAAAAATTAGCAATGTTGTTAATGTTAACATCAAAGACTTCTTCCTTTAGCAAACAAAGGTTATCTCCAGTGTAACTTGATCTGAATCAAATAGTTCATGAGTCTCATGCTCTCCTCACTGAGCTAACTTTGCATGGGCTAAGGGATCTTAAACTGGCTTTTGTGTACACATCATTTGACTTTTTGAACCTAGATGATTTAGCTAGAGTCAATAGAGCGTCGTTGTATCTTATTGTCTCGTACTTACAGGCAAAAAGAGGTTACCTCAGTAAAGACTCTTGAACCCATTATGATCAGATTGAGTAACACTTTAGAAATTCATTTTGCTTTTGGAAAAAGCCAAAATGCCAATGATTACAACGTCGGCAATTTTGTAATAATTCTTCAACATCAAGCTCCTTTTGCAGACTAATTTCCACAATGCCATGAAAACATCACAACGGGTTGTCAAGGAAATGGCTGACAGAGACAAAAAACAAATCACAGCAGTAGTTGATGGTTTACAGCGAATAGTGGAAGTACTCAATGATTCGTACGACATAATGCAGAACTTTTCTCTTTTGGCACAGCAGTACAAAGCGCCTAATATTGTGACAGAAAAAATCATTCATGTGAGTATTTGTCCTTCAGTTGGTTGGATTGGAGGTGTGCGTTAAATTTTGTTGTGTGTTTACGAAATCATCCTTGTTCCTCTGCATGTATGCAACTCAAAAACATTTGTGAACAACTCTACTGAGATAGTGAAATAGATTACAATTAGGGACTCTTGTTAGACTGTGTGCATAGTGCTCTGAATTGCCCCAACATCCCCATTAAGAAGATTGTAGTGCAGGGTACGACACGTGCCTAAGCACTTACAGGGAGGGCTCCGCCCATACCCTAGACCCGTAACACACCAGCCAATAGGAGGCCACCATACACCCATATATATAAAGCGCACTGCTAATAGGGCCAGAGTAGAATAAACGCACTTCCAATAAACCCATGACTACTCTTTTACTTGCGAAAAGAGGTACGCAGAACACGCACCTTACATGGAGGTCCTTACCGATTAGTTGAACCAGCATCAGATGGATCCTTTTTCAGTTTTAGTTACTTTAGTTGTAGTAGGACTTTTTCAAATAGTATACAAACTTTTGGTTAGTTGTCGACAAGAAAATTCAGTTCCGGAACATTTCACTTTGGCTGTAACAAATGACAAGGATACTCAAACAGACATACCACTCCAAGATACATCACTTTTACATTCGTGCCAGGAACACCTACAAGATCCGGAAAATAACTTTTATTTATTTACGCAATATCAACACCAGGTGAATCATAACATTTTATGCTCTTTAAATTACGAGCCATATTATTCATACGATACTTCTACGGGTACAGCACCAATGTACCAAGACCCCTACTACCAGGCATTAGGACCAGAAGACAACAAAGACGATGACGAAGTGCCAAAATTCATCCAAGGCAGGGACATTTCAGGACACCCTTGGGACCATTTACCCTATGGTCGTAAGACCCGCAGTCAGAAGGCTTACCTCCGTAGAAAAGCCAAGAGGGAGGCACGCAAGGACACACCCGACATTGACTGGTGGGATACACCACCACAACCCCAACCACCAATGGAGCCACATAACCAATACCAGTCAGAAGCCAGTGATGTAGAAGACTCCAAGTATCAGGACACTGAGGAGGGAGAAGATTTACAATCATCACCCATTCTTCATCCTGAATCTACATCAGTCAAAAAACTATCGGACACCCCACCCCCAGGGATTGCACCCCTCACTCCAAGTACTTCGTACAAAGGTTTTGGCAGGGGACTAGCGAAAATCGACGAAACAAAAAGCCTGTTAGACCGCCCCCGCTGTACAAGCTTCCGAGGGATGCGTCTAAAAACCCAAGACACTACAGCCTCCGATAGAATCCAACAACAACAACAACAAGTTGCTGAAACATATCGTCAAGACAGCCAGGAAAACAATCAGTAAGATTTATTTCCTTTCTGTTTAGATTTTATAGTGTAAAGATGGAAACATTTTTCTATGGCTGCTCTGAATGAAAAACCCGAGTCACAAGAATTAAAGACATTACCAGATGATCCTTCATCCGAGGAAGAAACTTCAGGGTATATGAATGTTAGCACTACCGAAGAAGAATGTAGAGGTACCATTCCAGGATCAAACGAAGCTAATAGGGCCAGAGTAGAATAAACGCACTTCCAATAAACCCACGACTACTCTTTTACTTGCGTAAAGAGGTACGCAGAATGCGCACCTTACAATATTTGCAGATTTTTCAAGGGAAAAATCCCTGAAAAAATTCACCCATTGACTCTAATAGGTCAGAAATTACTGATATTGTCATTTTAGTCCGAAATTTTTGTTGTTCCTTCAGGGTGACAAAGTAGCAACCCGCGAAGTTGCGTAATACCCTGGTTCTTGCAGATGCTTTTTGAGATATTTGGTGTTCAGATAAATATTGTACATGTACATAGTCTAATATTTTCATGAAAAAAATCATGAAACTTGATTTCAAAGTTTCCTTGACAAACAAAATACCGCTTATTATTTATAAAAGCAGAAGGTTCTATGCAAAGGCATCTTCTGAAATCATTATACAACATACTTTTCAATAGTATATGGTTTCATGTGAAAACCCGCAAACTTTTTGGATTAAATAGCAAGTTGAGACTTTCCTTTCAAGTGGTTTAGCTACTCTTTGGCATGCTTTCATCCAGTTACCTTTGATGACTTTGCGTGTTCTTTTTTTTCTTGAAGAAGCTCTAAAGAACATAAATCACGACACATCTATTATGTATGAGGAATACTCAAACATGAAATAGATCTAATATCTCTCAAAGTAACAAACGGATCGACTTCAAGTGTCTATAAAAGTGTCTATAAAATACAAGAATATGTTATTAATACGATTTTTAATTTAGAAACGGAAACGCAGGATTTATTTATGAAACAATTTTGATCCTGTCTTCAAGTTTCTCTTCCATTCTGCAACCACAAAAATTGAGATTGCTTTGCGTAAGACATAATTGTCATTTGTTAAGAGACGTGAGACCAGGTTAATCATACGCCACAATCTCTGTGGAGACAATTGACTGAGAAAATAACATTCCTGAAATGGTCAGAAAAACTTACTTCATTTAACACGCAGGAATTTTCCCCAAATTAATTTCACTGAATATATTGAATATTGAATTCAATGGAGTTTTCCTTAAATGGAACAGAAATTCAGTGAATTCAGCAAATTCAGGGGATCAGAGAGATCACTGAAGCATGAAATGGGGTTAATTTAAAGATTCTCTCTGTTACCTGTGCCTTCCTGGTACTGAAGTAGAGTGCTTTCTGGCACTGAAGTGGAGTGCTGAGATAGCAAGAGATAGCAGGTTTGAATACAGCAATCCTTTGTTTTAAAATTGATTCGTTGAATTCATTGAAAACATTTTGGGAAAACTCGAATAAACCATGTCAAAGTCCAGACATGGCATGATTACCCGGGTTATTGACAAACAATACCAGTTTTCTGAGTTGTCATGATTCCCTGACGTCAGGGACGTCATTCAGGGAAAACTTCATTGTTTATTATTGTCCCTCAGAATCTGATCACGACGTTTTAGTTAAGACGTTTCTAACAAATTTCGCATTTATTACAAGAAACAATCTTGGTATTTCTCACTTATCGTTCTTCTACATTTACTTCCCGAATGCTCTTGGTAATCAAACTGATCGTAATTAATTTATTGATTACTCACTTTAGTCGTAATCCATCTGTCACCGTAAAGAACCAAAAACCCTGGGAAACGGGAGCCTGGGATTGAGCATAGCAATTGTAATTTGATAAGAATCAAAATTAGACTGATTTTGTTGTGTTGCAGTGGATCTAATTGCCTTAATGGATATTGGAGTGTAAACTACAGCATGGAAAGAAACTTTCTGGAAACATCTCGATTCTATTTGAAAAATCAAATATTGCATATTTCACCTGTGCTTTATATTCAGTGGCTGATTCAGAATTTTCCAGACGGGGGACGTACGCCGAGAACAAGGTGGGGGCGCCAAACTAATTTTTGGCCAAAATGTTCCCAAAAACTGTGTGAAAAGGAAAGAAACCGGATCGGGGGCGAGTTCCTGGCAACCCGTTGGATGTGCCAATACTATTTGTAATATTCACACAAACATCCCTTGTACGATCAGTAGAGTTTTTTGGCATATTGACATTTTAATATTGCTGAAAATTGAGGAAAACGGAGAAATAATCATCAGTGACATCATTTGTAATTTCAGCGTACCCTTGACAGATCCAAATTTGTCTGAGAATTTAATTGGTATAAAAACATTTCAGAAATGCCAAAAATGCCAACTTCGTGTGGTTCGAAAAAAACCCTCAGATTTCCCCTTTACGTGAATGTCATTCTAATATTGGCCCGGAAAGCTTTAAAGAATGGATAAAAGGTCTTTGAGGCGACTCATCACTACAGTATCGGTGACTAATTGCACAAAAAGGCAAATGAAGATTACACTTTATTAGGCAACCGAGCAGAGGCTGCACAAACATAACGGGAACAACAGAAATGTTGAAAGCTAATTTTGTTATCGCCCATCTGTCACGTCACGAATAATGACGGGAAACCATTTCAACGATGAAAAGAATGATGATCATTTGGAATACGTAACAGAGCTGTTTGTTGTTTGCGGCAGGTGATTCAATTCGAAGCAGTGAATTAAGGGAAATTTAGTCAACTTCATTCGTGAAGCGAAGTCAATGCCGAAGTAGGATGTCCTCATCAGATAACATGTTCCCATAAGGTTAACATAAGGTTGTGCAATGACCCGAAACCATGCTTTCCAAGTTGGCTACTTTTCCCTATATTCACTGAGTCGTGGGGGTGGGGTGAGGAGGGGGACAGAAGGGAAAAATCTGGCCAGAATGTGTCTGTTCATGCTTCAAGTTACCAATCATTTTTTCACCTAGTGGAAGAGATGGGAAAAGGAAAAGACCAACAAAAATCTAAAAAAGAAACTTCCTGTCGTGAGTCTTCGTTGACCTTTGGGATAATGTCGTATGCATGCTATTTTCCTTTGGTTCAGGAAGGCTTTCGCCTGTGATTCTATTGTTGTAAATGTCAGTTTTTCCTACAGTGGAAACAAGCAAGATGTTGTTCTTTGAATGTAACTTTTGATTCCACTTTTTCATATTGAATGAACGTAGGTAAATGACCAGTTGTCTCGTGCAAAACTTCTTTCCACAAAAATAATTGGTAAATTTTCATTCCAAAAAAAAGTATCTGAAAAGATTAATAATATTAAGGCTATCAAATATGCTTGTCATTTTGTTACATGTTTTCATTCAGAAAAGGCGGTATGGTTCCTTAATAAAATATATTTGGTCTATCACTTTGGGAAATATCGCTTTTCCATGTCTCCATGTCTCAAGTGCGCTGAACAAACACTGGGCTACCTGAGGCTTCAGGGCGAGAATCATGCAACCTGTTAATAATCAGCATTGTGAGCCTGACGCAATTGTCACAGAGATACAGTATTGCCATTCAGCTGTCAGGCTCCGTCCACAAACCCGTTACTGAGTGCTAACTTAGGAAAATATTGACACTTTCTGCTACATCTGTTGTATCAGTATGATTCATTTTCGTCTGTACGCGACAAATGAGTTTCTATCCATTCCGGATCTGCAAAATATATCTGCAGAGGTGTAATATCAATATGGTACTCTGATCAGCTTTCAACCATTGTACAAAATTACGTTCAGTGTACATCAGCAATTCAACAACTTTTTCGTACATCGTGTACCGCGACCAGACCTAAATGTATTTGTCACAAAAATTTGAAGCATCTATTTCAAAATTTAGAACAGGACACAGTCCAGAACAGTAACAATGACAACGACCACAGTGATAATGTCAGACGATGGACACATCATGATGGTATGCGTTCACTTCTGAATTATGCCAAGTGAGTCAAAAATGAGACAGTGATGTTTGTGCCGTGGGGGATATTTTTATCATAGCAACTGTGGGTGTGTCTACCTGTCTTATATATGTATGACTGTACCAGTACACTATTTCCAGTCCCTTGGTTTTCCAGTTGCCAACCTTCAGAAAAAACTCCACTTGTGATGAATTGAATCTCAAAGAGAATTCTTGAGATTGATGCAAAGCGGCGTAGTTTTTTCTCTTCATAGATTTGTCACAAGTAGAAATGACACAAACCACAATGTCTGTTTTTAAGCTAAAACGAGGAAAACTTTAGGAATTCCCGTATTGTCTTACAAAGGGAAATGTTTATGTTACCTTGCATGACGAGTACATAAGCAAAGGAGAGAAATACATACATCATTACCCAATTACCACAGGAGCTGAAGAGCTTGCCTTTAATCTTGTTCACGAT
Organism: Haplosyllis leylae; assembly: GCA_038406175.1. Taxonomy (NCBI): domain Eukaryota; kingdom Metazoa; phylum Annelida; class Polychaeta; order Phyllodocida; family Syllidae; genus Haplosyllis; species Haplosyllis leylae. The sequence goes on from JBCAUG010237916.1 coordinate 7,480, forward strand.
ATTGCCTGCCAAAATTGCAGCTTGTCATCTGGTCCTTCATGAGTAGAAATAAATATTGAAACTGATTGGGAATGGTTCAAATGCCATCGTGCTAGTCTGTCATAAATCAACTTTAGAAATGTTTTTTCGATTTTAACTTTACTTTAAGCACCATAGATAATTAATTAGTCTGGCTGGAATACTGAATTAATAATCATGATTTAATTATATACTGTAGACTGGACTGGTTATTGTACTCTGAACTGACTGACACTCAATGAGACTTTGATGTTTGAATGACATTTTTCAATTTGAATTTTTAATTACCAGCGATATATTTCTCAATCAAAGTAAACCGAGTTGTTGACAAACAATCACGAATTTTAAAACTCCAGATGATACGCGAAAATTCAATTTCTGTAGATTTTTTGTTCGTGACAGACAGACATAATTATCATTCATAAAACCTAGATTAAAACATGCAGTTGGTATTTGATGAGAGAAAAAGGAAATAATTTTGGCATTGTTTTGCCATACTGAAACGTTTGTGGAACGTCATAAGAACTGATATTAGAGAACTGCATTCCTCGTACGTACACAGGGACGTGTATTGATTATCCTGCTTGGATTAATGATGCGATTCAACCATAATCTTCTCATTTACTTCGTGTTTAAGTTCATTTTCACGAATATTATAGTCTACATTGCAAAGTAGAAAAAGCCACATTATCGTTATTCTCATCTCTTTATCCTTGGATTATGTGACTACATCCCATTGAATTTCCTGGTACGAAATGTTTCTCGTTTTGGTTTTAGCTGGACTGCTTGCAAACATAGTGGTGTTTCAGAATTGTGACCTACTGTTGTGGCGTCAAGATGATTTTTGGACTCAGATAACATTAGTTAGAATTAAGAGATCATGACTGCTTTAGGATCCTTAAGTTTCAGACTTATGAACAATGCAAAGTTAGCTCAGAAGGGAGAGCATCAGACTAAAGCACCTGAGGTCCCGTGTTCAATCTTCACTGGAGGTAAAATTTTGTTTTCATGAAAGAAAGAATCTGATGATGATATTTCCATTTTGTCTAGTTCTTGAAAAACTCGGTTATGGCATCAATAACGGCACCGTTAAAGGTAAAGACAACGAAAGATGTCTGTTGGTCAATGGTTTGAGCACTTGTGTCAGAATACATTTCTGCAGCAATGTTGGGAAATATGAACCTGAACTACAACAAAGCTGATTTTCCTGACATAAATCACAAATCTGATGGCCAAGATAAATTTTGTTGCAAAATAAAATATCATTTATTTTCAATTGTTATCAGTTTTTCATTTCCTGATCAACATCAAATTAAATTTTAAAATTAGCAAAGCAATGTACATAGGGTAACGAAATTTATTTTGTCAAAACGCAAATAATTGCCAAGCAGCATTCAATTTCACAAGTCATTTCAAAACGTTCATCCTAATTAATCTCTGCAAGTAATGGCAGCGACAACCCCATCTCTAAACGCTCCCCGCCTGTAAAACCCTGTAAAAAACCTCCCGTCGTACTCGGGCGGAAAATAGTCAAATGTCTGTTCAGGGTTAATTTTATTCCCTCAGGTTTGATGTAATGTTTTAGCAATCGAGGTCGTCTTACACGGCGATTTCAATTTTCAGGTTTCCCAGTAAATGGACTCTGTGTAGTGCAATTCAGTAATTGACCAAAGTTCTTCCTGTCACGTAAGTTACTTCTTATAATTACCGCCCGCATTCCAAAGGAATGGGGAAGGTAATGTTTTCACAGGTGTCTGTCCATCCAAGAGGGGTCGGGGGGTACCCCAGTCACAGGTTCTTTCCCAAGTCTCTGGTCCCAGGTCCTTGTGACTATAAAAAATGTAACGTTTAACAGAATACAAGCTTCCGGTGCCAAGGGTCAAATTTATTTAAGATAATTATGAAAGAAAGCAACAGCGTTCCAGTAAAAAAGAAAAGAAAAAAGAAAAGCCTCATCTTGCTTGTTTATTATTTAAAAAGGCACTTCTATTTTACCCACATACGGTGTGCAGCATGAATAAACCATTATCACTCAAAGGGTACCCCAGTCCCAGCTGACACTGGGGTAACCCTTGGAAAGGACCTGGGACCAGAGACCAGGGGAAGAACCTGAGACTGGGCTACCCCCCCACGAAAGGTCCTGGGACCAGAGACTTGGGAAAGAACCTAGGACTGAGGTACCCCCAGAAATCAGATCTATTTTCATTTGTTTGCAAACTGGTTTGGTCCCCCGAACTCTTAGTTTGGTTCTTCAAATTCTTGGTTTGTTCTCTGGAATTTCTGATTTGTCGCCCTTGTCTTCCTTGCCCCTTTGGTCCGTATTGTACCTATGCTCCCCCATGGTCTCTCATAGTCCCCATGGTCTCCCAGGCTCATTTGCATACTAAAAGATGATAGGTTGCTCCTTCACCCTATTTCAAATCCTCACCCTATTTCAAATCCTCAACTCAAACCTGCCTCAAACTTCACATTCAACCATTATCAATCACTTATCACATGGTTGCTAACGATCTGTACTCAACATTATCAAAATCTTATTCCCAGAAAGCTATTTTTTCCCCCACACTTTGAAATTTCTTGAAGAGGAAAGTTATTCCTACTTTACCATTAACATTTTGGACCTTCTGGCTTTTAGCAGTGTAAGTTTTTCAAGTCTTTTCCAAATTGCTTCAACAAGATTTTCAGAAACCTGATAAAGCATTAACTTATCTTGGACTAAATGAATTCCCTCTTTGGGTGTAAAGTTTCTTCACGGAAACTAGTTAAATTGCCAGACGTCACACATTGATTACAACTGTCGCTCCAGAAGTCTGAATCTGGACTAAATGGTGTTAAAACCTGGTATAATGAAGCTGTTCATCTGTTATGAGAGTAAGGAGGATAGGGCTAGATGATTCAATCTCTGCTTGCCAAATACAAATAAAGATGTTGAAGATTGAGTCTGGATACTAGGGGGGATCAATGGGGCAGTCAGCTGCCAATATGGTTGGGTAGGGTCAACTACCTTCCTGACCAGGAGGAAGGCATGGTGGGTCACCAACCTATTTGGCTGAGATGGCCGGTGAGGGGGGGGGAGGGCAGGTCATTTACCTATCTGGAGAGGCAGTAGACAAGTCACTAAATACCTGGCTGTGGGACAGGGTCTGTCACCTACGTACCTGGCTGGGTTTAGGGGTGGCGAAGGGTAGAGGTAAAGCAGGTCATCAGGCTACCTGGCTGAAGGGGGAGGAGTTGGGCAGAGTGAGGGGTCAGGTAGGTCACCCCTCTGTGAACAGAATCACACAAACAAGTGAAAACATTACTTTACCTCGTACTTCGTAAGCGGTCGGTAAGAATCTAGCATACGTATGATATTCGAACATTGAAGCTTTGGTTTTTTAGTTCTTTACGCCAGTAATAGGATCAGAAATCGACAAGGTAAAAAACTTCATCCAGTTCATCAAAATAGGTAAAGAACACACCAAATACAAAAACCTTGACTTTCATTTCCGAAATTTCTTTGACGGTTAAAAGTTCGTTTCATTGGCAACAGCACATGTTTTCACTAAATTGCTGTGTGCTGGTTTGTGGAAAGATCTATAAATCCAGGTGTTAAAAGAATGTACCCATACACCTTGATATGGATCGCTTAACTCTTCTACTTCTACTTATGTAAACAAGATATCTTAGACTTCACACAAATTTTTAAATTAAATATATATTTTTACATTAACATGTTTTCTTAACATATGAATATGTACTTTGTTTAAATAATGCAATCAAATTGAAAAGAATTAAGACTGTTTCTTTGAAAATCAGAGCATCCCAGAAAAGATTCTTTCAAGGCAGTCATAGTTAATCAAGGAAACATTCGAAAGGCAGTACATAAATAAAATTAAATAGAACAGTGACTCATAATTTGGGGTGTACCACTGTTGAGAAACATGCAATTATCCTGAGTTAGATGTTTATTGTCATGCTATTTTGAGTGTTAAAAAATCAATGGATTCTTAAGGTCTGAAAGGTGAATGCAAATGGAAAAGATGGTCAAAATGTAATGAATAGCTATGTGATAGTTAACAAGAGTTCCCTAAAAGTGATCACACATAAAGTAGATGAAGGTGTCAAAAGTTATCAAAAATAGTTGAGGACTACCTAATGAAAGTGGACAGTTTGCGTAGTCGATTTTAAGATATTTGGCCTTCAAAATGTTCTAAAATCTCAGTGCAAAACTTAAGATGCAGTGATCATTTTTCACTCATGTCGTGCAATAAAACACTGGACAGACGTTTATAGAATTTGGTGAATTGGATATTGTAAACATTTAAGTGTGAAATATAAAACATTTCTTGAAAGTTTTAAAAAAAATAAAAAGACTAAAAAGTGGTGAATTCAATATCGCAGTAAGTCGTGAGTGAAATATAAAGCATTTCTAAAAACCTACAGAAGCATAAAAGTATAGGACATCATAGTGTTTAAAAGTAACATAAGGTTCTGAACATTTTCATCCAGAGAAGTGTCTCCAACTTAGACGAGTATATTACAGCACAAATTATGATTCTTTCCAATACATTTGTCTTACCCGCAAAGAATCCGTCATTAACTATCCGAACCAGAAATTGTACTCTGTCTGCCCTGAGCATTTGTTTACTCATAAAACAGACGACATTTCAGCTGAACAACGTAAATTAGATCCAAAGTGGTAAAGAGCAAAGGACATGGTATTCTATACTGGGAAACATTAAGTATTTGAAAGGCACAAATCACTTTGAAGGTCTGCTTCTTGCCGCTCTAGTGGATCACAAATTACTGAAAGGTTCCGTTCTCTATCAGACAACGAGCTGGTCGTTACCTCGGTTGTCTACTTGCCTCATGTGACCAATTCTAGACATGACATGACAGCTGCTGTAACAATGTTTACATTCTGAAGGTTCTAAATCAAGATTTACTTATTTTTTTTGTATTTAATACTGATCTATTCCAGAATGAAATGACCATGGGTCATCCATGTCATTTGCAGCAGACGTCAGGAATAAGGTGTTAACAAAACAGCCAAGCAACCTGTCTGTCGAATGGACTGGATATATTATATAGAGCTAAATGAACCTTTACAACAGAGTTCTTCAAACATTCACAGATTTTTAGCATTTTCACTTATTATTAAATTAACTTAATAGACACATTAAAATAGTGTTACAAACATTACATTTTCATATTATTATATTATACAGAGAAGGTCATTTTCACATTGGACCCCTCCATCCTTTTGAACCCTACCACCGCCGAAGACCCGTCTACCCTCCAGGTAGAGTTATTATGTGTGCTGATATGGTCAATATTCCATGAGCAGGACCGCTTAGTCTTATTGAATTCTATTTGATGGACAATAATTGTGTAGGTTCTAAGCAGACATATTGAGACATAATAATTGAGATCAAGTCAGCACTTGCTTTTACCAGGCATGCAAAGTCTATCTTAGAATTACAATTGTCTATCTTGGACACCAGTGTGCCATGTCAGAGAAGTCATGATTTTAGCATCAGAAATTTCTGCCTAAAACTGGTGCCCAGAATGGCACTACAATTGATTCAATTTCATGGATAATTCAGTACCCAACCGCAAGAGCCTTACGGTTACAATTAGAACTGAATAAAATTTCCAAAATTTAAGCCTTTGATATCAGCATGGATTTTTTGTATTTTGACGACAACAATAATATGGAAATACTATTTATCTATTCCAAGGTAAGAGCAAGCAAGGCTGGTGTACCTATTGTCCTAATTTTTATATTAAGTGATTCATTTTCTACATTGACTATTATGAAAGCGAACGAAAATTTAATATTCAGTCCTCCGTGTAAACTGTTTGGCCGAAGTGCTTTATGCAGTGCAGCAATTGACCAAGGACACCTCTATCTGAAATGACTAGTCTCACTTCCACAGACTGCACGGGGATGACATTTATGATGATGAATACAATATAAAGCTAATTTGCTTTATTATTGACTGATGTAGTGTTGGAGGAGCAGAGGCCCATTCTTTAGCCTTTCTTTCAATGTTTTCCGTCAGAGATGTTTTTAGTTCACGAAATCCTGTGTTCTCCTCCAGAGAGTGGATTTCCTTTTCCACCTTTCATAATACCTTGCCAACAAACGGATTCCTCACCGTCATTTATCAACAATACCGTCGGGCATGTGCTACGTTTCTCTTCAATGTCCAGTAAGAGCAGGCTTCACCTTTACTTTATTTACGACTCTGTTATGTGAGCAGTTCAACCGTAATTAAGTCGGCCTTTCAAGAATGCCAATTTAGTGAGAAGGAAATGTTGCATGTTTAATCACTATTACGCGTGATCGCATTGTTTACACCTTTCATTAATTTCCCGACTTTACTTTTATCTAATACTTTTACTCAAGAGATTAGAACAATAGCGTAACGTGATGTACATCGGTAGTTCATTCTTTACACCTCTTCGTGAACGATGGCTGCTTTTCGTTACCCAGAAACCTCCTTCTTTGTTCACCGCACAGAACAACATTTGTCTTGGTTCTGGAATTACCATACAGATTGGGAAAGAGGCCACGGGCTTCAATATTGGATTAGGTGTCAAGAGCAACAGGAATGCAACAGTCTGCGAACTTCCAGAGTGACCCACATTGTTGTTCTACAGTGCTCGCTGTGTGGAGATCACTAAGGGCTCAACTGATCCGGAATACGTAGATGATGAGTACGATTTAAGAGAAAAACCCACTTCGAGGGAAGTGCTTCCTGTGTTTCCCATACTTATGACATTTAAACCAGTGGAACAACGCGACTATATACTGAAAGAACCTTAGGTTGCAAAACACCAATATTTCTATGGAATGTTTAAAGCGTCATCTCGTAAAGTCGTAAAGCGTAGCTGATTGGTTTATTGTAACACGGACTATTAAAAAGTTCACACATGCAATTCCTAGATCTCCACTACAGAAACTTACTGCTTTAGGGGTAAATAATGTATCAATTTCAAATACATTATTCATGCTTTGTGTGACATTATGACAGATTAGTGGGAGTAGATACTTAGTTTTCTGAAAAGGTGTTGAAAGTTCACCTACCTATGTGCAAAGCTATTGCTATTACCACAAGTGGAAATTGTCAGACATGACATATTGTCTGTAATATTGATTACCTCTGTCACTCTATGGGGCTGAAGCTGGACGAAATGGTGTTAAAACCCACTATAATGAAGCTGTCCCCGCAGTGTGAAACCAGGAGCTGTTTAATAAACCTGTTTGAAGAAGCTGTCATCATAAGAGACGCGTGGAATCAACTCCAGTAAAACTCTATTGACACCTTTTTGATTATCAATTGATGTATCAGCGAATTGGGAATAAATCATAAGTGGATGGGTACAGGACCAAATACTTTCATTAGAACTTGTGGAAAAGAAAATACTTTCTTTTCAAAAGTTTAGGGCTTTGATTTTTTAAAGAACTTGACGTGAAACAGAACAATGAAATAATTGAGGAAATCAATAAATTGAATATTCCCAAAGGAACAAAAAACGCCCTCGAAATTGTCTATTGTTATTACATATTACCTTTAGTGTCTCGTACAAAAACGCCAGTGTCACGTTGTCCATTGTTTCCACTGATATGTACCTGTGCTACTGGAATATAACATATGTAAAAGACACTTTAAATGTTAAATATTTTGTGTGATCAATGTTGCATCTCGGCAGCTGTTCTGTAGGTTGTTAGTCTATATGTTCCTATTCACCGACAATACCTAATGTGTTGGAAGGAAATTGTCTAGTTTCCCGAGTTTTGTCTCCGTAGTCATATAGTTTTGCCTAGTTATCGACATGGATGTGTATAAAATGAAGCAACAGTGGTGCATCAATTGGAATCCAAAAATCATTGCTTGCACCTGAAACCATGAAGATGATGCTCTGAGATTTTCTTTTTAAAAATCCATAGATACGATTACACGTTCAAGTGAAGGGCAATCAGTGGATCATGGAAGAAATGGAGAAGAGAAAATATGAAAAACCCATGAATTGATTGGGGTCTCACTTGTCGATAAATGAACTTTCTGCATCACGATATTCTCTCTTTGTCATCACGTATCTCGTGATCCTTCCTGTTGTATCTTTGAGTTAATACTTTGACAATTACCTGTCAAAGCAGCACTTATCTTTCCATGAAATATTCATCAGCCAATTATTGCTTGGTCCTCTATCATTTAAACACCTAGTGATAAATTGGTTTACTTTGTCGCTATGACTATCACTTATTCCCATACTTCTTTTATTTGTGATCGGGAAAAACTCAACATCTTCAACTTTCGCTGAAAACGAGTCAGTGAATTTTCACAGGAAACAACAATATTGTATTAAATTATCAAAGAAGAAATGTGATAGAACTACATAAGTACGATTAATACCAAAGAGAAGCACCACTACACCATGGTATTAGGGCTCCTTACTGTAAAACAACCTTCTGGTTAGGAACTCTTTTTCTCCATCAGATCTGCTCTGTAGAGATGATCAAGTTATTACAGGAAACAATGAAATAGACGGATTATTAGTTCTGTAGCATGAGCATAATCTATTTAATACAGATAGGTTACAAAGTGCAAGCCCCTCTTTTTTTAAAAAAAAATTGGAGAACACATGTCTTTTTTGAGGGGCCACTGATACCCCTGTGTTGGACTTCTGGTGACATCTGCCCAGGGTTTCAAAGCCAGGGTGGATCCCTCACTTGTGTGCTTCCCCACCTGTGCACAATGGATTCCCCAGATTCACCTCTGGTGTGACACCTGCTGACCTCTTGATGGCCAGCATGGTGGCCAGTCTTGTTCCCTACATGCTACATATGTAGCAGAGGTAGGATGCCGGGATTCGATCGGGAGACCTTCCGCACAGTAAGCAGACGTGCCACTCTTTTACAATTGCTAGGCCTATTTAAATGGAAATAAACTTGGTCACGTATTAAATAGTCACTTTCAATTAAAATACTGTGCAGTGATGAGATAACTTATTTTTAATAACGTCAATTTTTGAGTTGCAATTAATTTCCATATCTTAGCAAAAAAGGTACTTCGCCGTGCTTATGATTTCGTGAATGAAATGAAATTTTATCTTAATCTGGCAATGATACACAAGAGTAACATTTTGAAATCAGGTTAAAGCATTGCTCCAATGCCACTGGATACCAAAATATACAAATTTCCTATTTCTATTAATATGTTGTCTAAATCAATCTCTACTGAGTAAACTTTGCAACCAGACAGAAAGCACTATTGATAAAGCTCGCTTATGCAAGGTTAAATGTTGTCTGCAATGGGAAATCAATAGCTATCTCCAAATGACATTACATCCCATCAAAAGGTCGTGAGTAATAGGGTATACGATGTTTAGATAGCTTAATGACAGTCAGTGAGGTTGAAATATTTGGTCGAGAAATAGTATCGGTACATAGCAAACATAATCTAAAGCTTCTTTAGGACTTGCGACATAGAAAGGAAAGGAAAGGACAAGAAGGACCAGGAGCCCTATTTCCACTTGAGCAGTGTGTGAATTTAAGATATTTCCTACTAATTGGATCAGTCTGCCAGCCACCTTCGGTGTCCCAAGTGCAGAGATTTTTCTGAAATCAGACTTTAGGAGAGTTTTAGGGGTCTCACAACAAGTGCAGAACACATAAACAAATGAGATTGTTTGATAAAAGGAAAAGTTGATTGGCGCCTTGAAAGTTGAGTACGGGGTCTTCTTCATTATAAGTTTAGAGGAATTAATTGTTTGAAATTTGAGATTACATATATTCAAAGAATGACAGTAATAGGTTTCATTTTACACGGAGGAGATATGTCTGTAAACGTAGCATAAATCGGTAGTAAATACCGTCCAGGTATCAAGCAGGTAAAGCACTGACAGAAGAGTCTCGTACTCATTGCAGGCAGGTAATTCAGTGCACGGGCAGGAGATTACAGCAGAAATTCAACAAGGATTGCTCTACTTTTTCGAGCAAAACGAATATTTCTGAAAGGTATAGGAAAAACCACAAACAATATTGTCAGGGGGTGAAATGGAATCGCATACGTTGTTCCCATGGTTACACGCAGGTGCACGGAGATGTTAAATGAAAACATGGCATCTGTCAAGGCAATTAGCTTCCAATTGTCCAGAAATTATATCCACAAACTTCCTCACTTATATCAACTTCTATGGAATATGAACAGTTTTATAAATCAGTTAAAAGGGTTAACTTAGCGACAAAATAAGCATTGGGATCTCACTACACTGAAACTGCATTTAGATGTCTAAAACTTTCTGAGTGCACTATTTATTTGGACTCAGCATCAAAAGTTGGAACGAAAATTTGTTTTTGAGAAATTTTTCAGAAATTTGAGTCAAGAGTGTAGTTTAAAGTTTTGAGTTCAAATTTTTTACTATTTCACAGAATTAATGGCAGCATCTGTTAGCCAAATCTCATGCAGGCAAAAATAATATCAACTACAAGCTAATTTATGCCGTGCGACATAATGCTGATAAGCATTCTTGTTCTATTGTTGGTTTAATGTATGCAACATTAGAACAATTCTGCAGACGACATCGTTCACCTTAGTGTGTACAACTTCGTTTCACCCCTCTGATTGTGATGCAGTTCATAAATGTATCTTCGTGACATGTGCCTTTGGGGTGAAAAAATGCTGTGACAATTTCTTAAAGTTTAAATGTGATGCTAATAATGAAAGATTCATTCGGACTGCTTTGGTACATAAATATCGGACATAGACTATCATGGCAACATTTCCCGTTAATAACATAGATTCATAATTAAACTCATTTTACATTTTGTCTAGAATTAAAGTACAACGTAAGTAATATAGCAGTTACCTGATTTCCTTTTATTTCATGGTAATGGTTCCAACAGTTGCCGTCAGTCGGTAGTCTTAGGTTCATTGAACTCAATTACAACTATAATATTCGGGTTTTTCTCGATACACGCTTCTGTCAGATTATCTGACAGATCTTCATACAGGGAAGAGCAAAAAAAAAATTGTCAAAAATTGTCCCCAGTGGGGTTGTACAGGACCTCAGGATCATCACTCCAATGCCATACCAACTGAACTAAATCACTATTTGGTTGTCTGTGTAAATCATTAAGGCCTTTATAAAGTCATGCTCTATTGATTCTAGAAATGAAC
>JBCAUG010238027.1:0-18662 GCA_038406175.1 Haplosyllis leylae
GACAGTGCATGACCCCAGCTGAGACTGGCAACACATTTCCTGTAACTTGAATATCTTCTCCCTTTGTTTATCTTGGAGTGCATTCAGACCTACACTTGTCCCTGAAGAGTCCATCTACTGGTTTTTCTTGCCCTAGCAGTTTTATGTGAAAGCTCTCCCATTCTAGGTTTTGTCATTACCACCTTGTAAAAATTGGAAGGAACATCAAATATAAGCATTGTCGGCTTTGTTGGTAGTTTGTGGATTCTCAGGAATATTGATTTTTGGTATTTACTCTCTTAATTTTTGTTACCAAAAGAAGCTCCTTCAGATGAAAATATAGCTGGGCACACATTTAAATGAGTTGATTAATTTTAATTTAGCGTTCATCCTCACATACATCTGTTTCTACCAATCCATTGTAGAGTTCACGAATTTGTCTTTATTTCATTATTATCAGAAGTCGCCTTGTAAATTTTCTTTTGTCCCTGGTTTCCCACCAAAAAAAGGCACTTTGTCGTCGCATTTTTGTTACAACTGTAATCAAATGACGTAAAGGAGGATACTTAGGTGTGAGATGTTCGTGCGTGATCCAGAACTCAGGAGCCACATTCATAAAAATTAGAATTCATCTTGGCTTCAACCCGTCGGCGCTTTATATACTCAAGGTGCTCTGACTGCTAAATCCGCATTCCACATACTTATCAGCTAACCAGAATGGTCAAGGTTTGCCAGATACAAATTCTTTTTTAATGAATCATATGATTTTCTGTTTATTAAACTCACTGAAAAATTCTCCCTTTTGATAGATCTATGTATTTATAACAAAAGTGAACTGTTTTTAAAGCATCAGCTGATTAATAAGCTCATGTATATTAATGAACACAATTATCATTTATCACTTTTAATACATGGTAGATACATACTATTAATGACATTGTTCAGAAAAAGTTCCAGACACTTACGGCTGATAAGGTAAGCAAATATTACCATTGAACAAATGAGCAAATGAATGCCAAAATGTAAAAATTAACTGATAGGATTCTAAGAAGTTGATTCCTATTGGCTTTCTTGGTAAAAGTAATAAATTGTTTAACAATTCCTTTTCAAAAACTTTGTTTATTTTGTTCTTAAAGAAGTAAAATTAAAAATTAAACAAAAGTCTGGTTAGGGAAAGGGACGTTCATAAAGTTTTTCAATCCTCGCTAACATACACATGCTGGTGGAAGATTTCAGCTTCAAAATTTTGAAATTTACGTGGAGGTCTGCGTAAAAGGCTGCGTGATATCATGTGGAATCAAGAGACTACAAATTAGGTCTACATTCCACGGGTCTTTCTGCTGGCACAGAAATGCCAGACTAAATCGCAGATGCTGTAAACTACAAAATCACTAGCAAGGATGTTGTCAAGTGAATCTACAGCAGATACAGCTGCGACGCTGTGGGCCTTGAGGATTATACCCTAGCAAATGGATGTTGAAAATGAGACCACCTGCATTAGGTCTTCCAAAACATCAGATTCACCTTAACGACACTTTGTCCGTCTTCTTTTTGCATTTTTTTTCACAGAGGATTTGCGCATTTCCGTAATGGTCTTTATTATTTAAGTAACTTTATTTTGACATCATAGACTTCATGAAGTTTTACTCATGATCTCAACTAAATTACAATAGATTGAATTCGAATGGAACAAATGATATCGTGCTTGGGACAAGCTGATGATTTTCTGCCCATTAGTTGAAATTTGTTGAAATGTGAAATATAAATTCCAATTCTTTTATTCACAATATTTATTAATTACACCAAACATGTTTGCTTGTCTTGGTGTCAAATATATGAAATATAACTCCTGCATGTAAGATGTTGCAGTTAATCAAATAAATATGTAAATATAGTGAAACAAAAATTTGTAACTTGTACCTGACACAAACTGATAACTCATGTCCATTAATTTAAATGTGTAGTTGCCCATTTGTGAAAGGAAACAAAGTACCAACATTCAATTCACCATTTTACTTGACAATCCATAATATTTCTTGTGTAGTTTAATTTAGTTATTTTTTTAATAACTTTGATAAGCTTTTAAAGTGGTTTAAGTTTAAGTAATGTGTCAAGATGTCAAAATGTCACCAGTATGTCAAATGTCAAAAAGTTAAACATTTGGACAAGGGAGGAGGTTTATACAATGAGGTTCACACATAATGAGGTCAATTCTAACACCTCATGTGAGGATTATCAAAATTGGTTGAAACCATTGATTATAAACATTTTGAGGGTTTTCAATGACCATCATATGTGTCATCAAAATTGACATCATTATGTATTAACATCATTGTGTTAGGTTATCTTTTCTATGCACCTCCTGCATAGTCCATCTGTTTGACTTTGTTATTTGACATCTTTCACCGAGCAAATGTTTTCAGTAAATATATTTTTCCTAAATAACACAGAAATATATCAGTGAATATTTTTCCTTAGTAACACAGAAACTCATTCTAGTTCACATATTTGCAGTGGGAGTTGGGGTCAGTTGTTTCACAGCATCTGTGTGGCACAAATGATGACCTTGGAGGACTTTAAATAATTTTTTCTCATTTTCTCATTGTAAAACTCCTGTCAGAAATCCTTGATATCTGTCGCAAATGTCAGATTCTTTTGAAGTTCCTTCAGGGTGTCATGTAGACTGTTTTCAACAATTCGAAGGATACCCCGTTTTTCTCTGAAACAGATTGCGTGAACATTAAAACGAATTCCCGGGGACCTACTGATTGTTTGACATGTCAACGTAAGCAACTCTATTTTTAAGAAATAACATGAAGATGTGTGTTAACCCTTGATCCCTCCTCTCACTCACTAGTCGTGGTCAATTACTAGAAGTAGACTTAGCCACAGAATTGTAGGAAATTTCTTTCGTCGCACTTGGTGCGGACAAGTCGATCCAGTCTGTGGCATGTCACAGCTTGTTAACTCTTCAGATGCTTGATACTGGTAAACAATTATTTAATGGTTATTACCTATTACTTTTTATTACCAGCCGAGGGAAGTGTGTCTGTGATTCTGTCCAAGAGGAGGGGTCCCTCTAACATAATGCACTGGGACAGGCAAAATAGAGGTTCTCCCTCTCCCTTCTGGTTCGAAGGACCAGACACGAAGGAGGCTCATCCCGTTGCAGGAGGAGGAGGAGCGGAGTGATCGGCACGCCACCCACTGGGAAGGCTTTGTTTTTTTTCTTCTTAAAGTGTTGGACCTTCTGAGCGTTGGAACTTCTGACCGCAGGTCATACATTTCTTGGATGCAACTTCATTGCCATCTGTACTCACCTATTACACAAGAAAACATCGGCGACACCGTTATGGAAGGCGAGTACTGCATTAATTCCGCAAGCAGAGAATGAAAATAGCTCATAGAATAAGCGTGTGAATGAGCAGAAAATGTTCGACAGTGTGACCCGGAGTGAAATGCAAAAATAAAAAATACACGACAGGAAAAATCCGAATGCAGAGTAACACAGTGTACATTCAAATAAAGTGTGTGATCATTGTCGAAACCTGAATGTGTAATTTGTACGAATTATTCGAGCAGATGTTAAACTTGCAAAGTTTGAAAATTCAATTGATTCTAAGCAAATCTGAAAAGAATGGAGGCCCAGATACAGAACTGAATTCTTTTCTACTTTATCTGCTGAACAGGAATATTTTACCATGCCAAAGAAATTAATTTTGCACGAAAGTCTAATTAACAAATTAATGGATAAAGTGAAACCCTCACTCGTGAGTAATCAATTCTCTTCCAAATCCATAATTCTCAGACATTGTTTATCAAGTTTCCCGTTGCAGGATATTAGACTTTATACGAAACAGCCCTAATCTGTTTCAGTTGGGGTATAACATATATCTCTTACGGAAATTGGCGCCCAGTCGCAGACAGTGACCAATGTTTGATTGGTATGTTTCTAAATTTTTTTTTTTTTCCTTATCTAATAAGTTAGAAATTACCTGAACATTTCATATGATACAAGTGTGCTATGTTTACGATAAATGCTGAGTGTAGTAACTTTTATTTGACAGTGGGGAGGAGCAATGTGACATCAAAGATGCTCCTAATGATGACTTTTGTCACCGATATATCCATCAACTCCTTTCTTACCGTAATAAATGAGATATTGTGAAATAAGTGGCAGTTGAAATTTGACATCTCCCTGGATTCGTGTTATTTCAATGTGAAATAGAATAAATGGTACTTTAAGTATAGTTTGTACATATATTGCAAAAAGTTCAATTTTGTGTGTATACCTAATTTTGAAGATTGAAATTACCAGTTCTTCACATTTACAACTGTAAGTAAATCTCTGTCAACTTACATTTGAAAATTTATACACACTACCCTTGTTGGTTTTCAATTAGGAATGAATTTGTCCATCACCGTCTCCTTGATCAACTAAAAATTAACTGATATGAACTAAATCAACAAACAACCTTCCATTTGTAGTAAAGTCAGATAGCTAAGTTGACAATTCAATTAACTGTCCTCAACAATTGAGTTTTTCCTACTTTCAACACCTACATTAGCGCAATTCACTCAATTACCCCAATTGACTCAACCAGTTCAATTAGTTCAATTGGACAAATTCTTCTAGGATTACAGTCATCTGCTTTACATCTACTGATACAAATTAAGATAAAAAGGAAACTAAAAGGATTCTTTCACGTGTCTGTGAGCAGTATTTGGCAAAATAACAACACGCATTTAGATATTTACAAGGAGTCTCCCTTCATAGTTTCATTGGCTCAATTTGTAGGATCGAATTCAAGCAAAAGTTGAATATCAGAGTTTATTCTATCTTAGTTAATGTCACCCACAGACAAGGCACTGGCTGTCACCAGGAACTAACACAAGTTTCAATGTTTCTTCTAATTCATCAATCAGATCAAAGTCTCTCAACCACAAGTGTCCCTTTGGTATTATTGTAAGAAAAGTTAGGAACTGATCAGAACCTGGATTCAAACTTATTTATTTCAAAAAACCAAAATTTATTTTTGTCCAATTCTACGAATTAGATGAAGAAGCAAAACTAGTGATCTCAAGTATATCAACATTGTGTAATTCACACTATATTCAGGTGGAAGGAATGACTTTGTGTCTGAGACAAGCTGATGACTTCACGCCCATCAGTTGAAAACAGTTGAAATGTGTAACAGATCTATTTGCTCCATCTGGCATTTGCAATATTTATTAATTACACCTTATTACACTTAAAGAATGTTGATCAATGGACATGAAGTCATTACCTTGTGTCTAGGCAAGTCAGCTTTGTACCATTTGAATGCAACCTGTGATCAGAAAGAATTTGAAATTGCTGACGATTAAATCCTATATTGTTACTAATTTCTGCAGACTCTCTCCAGTGGTAAATCAGGACACCATTACTGGTGGACATATTGAAAGAACCTGGCTAATAGCTTGTTAGGGCAGATAAGAAACATGATAAAATTATCCTTTTGTACAAGTTTTGCCGTAATCCCCTTAAGGGCAGTGTACGCCCACCCAAATTGGCCCGTGATATAGCCTACATACCTGTCCTCCTTGAAAATGGGAAAATTGCTGCTCCTTCATTAAGAAAGCTTTGATCTTTATTTTGCAAAAGTACTCAAATGGCCCTGGAATCATCATAAATTGACATATTTCAAAAATAGCTAAAATAAGTCCTGGGATATATCTTGTGGTGTCGTCTCCAAATGCGACAAAAATTCCAAAGGAAGTGTCCCAAATTGCCAATGAGAAATTGTCACATGTCATGCTATAAGATGGACATACTGAAACCAACTAAAATGCATGATTTAACAGTGTTAATTGATAACATGTGCAGTGGAATAGGTCTTTTAATGCGTTTATGGAAATTTGGGTGTGAAAATACCTTAACCAGTGTGTAGAATTAGTGTCGTCCTCTGCACATATTAACAACCTAGCATCCAAGTTTAGTTTTCCAGAAGTGTATTTGTATGACATTCCTGGCATGCATGGGCCGAGGATGTTACCAAGTCATGGTCTCAGGCCAATCTCTTTATATTGTCAATGTCACTTTGCATTTGCATATATGGATTTTTCTGCACTCCACAAGTGTGTATACCTCGTTCAACTTTGTATTATTTAAGATTGTTTTGACATTTGCTCAACAAGTAAGCACTTTAAAATGTCTTAACGGTTTTACTGTACGCTTTAAATTACCTCTTTATTTGTTCATTGTTTTCTTGAAACAATGCCAACTTATCCAGCTTGTGTGGTTCTGGAAGACCTAATTATCCCTTAGGTGTCTGTCCCTGACGGTCATAGGTCACAACATAACTATATTCAGTACTTAGGTCCTCATTGGAGTTTTTCATCCTCAACCTTATTCTGGCAGATCTGCTGACCTTGTGTTAAATAATTCAGGTTCAGGTTGATATTTTAACTTCCACTAAATAGACTTTAATCATTCTGTACAAACTTTTTATAGAATAAGGAATTCATAATTGACCTACATATTTTCAACCTGAGTTGTCATCAAATAAACAAAGTGAACTTAAACTTTTAACACAAGGCTGCCAGATCTGCCACAGTGAGGTTGAGGACGAAAAGCTCCATTGTGTATGTTAAGTATATCTATGTATTGAACTTATTCGTCCAAGTCAATTGGCCCACATGAATTCAATGCCTTAATCAAATGATCTGTCCTCATTTTTGCTAGAATGGAAAAAAGTCACCAGAATAGATAATCTTCCTGCTTTCATTAATTATAAAATGTAAATTTAAAATGAAACTTTATCTGCTTCGAAATATAACTTTCTGCCACAACTTTGCTCTAAAATTAGCTTTAAAGCCGCTTTTCACTTTTTGTCAGCTTGGCATTAAGGAACAACTTAAAATAATCCGGCTGTAACTTTATACAATATTAATTAGCCTGTAACTGACAAGTGACCTTTTCTAATTTAGTATCATAAAACAAAAAT
The DNA here is from genome assembly GCA_038406175.1 of Haplosyllis leylae. NCBI lineage: Eukaryota > Metazoa > Annelida > Polychaeta > Phyllodocida > Syllidae > Haplosyllis > Haplosyllis leylae. Next base: position 6,966 of record JBCAUG010238027.1, read on the forward strand.
CATTTTCTGGATCAGTTGAGAAAGGTAACAATTTCAACAAAAGGGATAAATATGATTTGGTAAAATCTTTCAAATGCTGAAAATCTTTTTTGAACCACTTGGACAAAAGCTTTTCATATCGAAACATTTCTCTTAGGAGAAATAATCTCTCGTTATAAATCCAGTTTATAGTAAAGGAATGAATGGACGTTCAATTAGACTTTGCTTTCAGAATACAACGTTTCATGGGTGGTACCCGAAATAATTTCTCGTCAAAAAATACAACTGAACAACTGGTCACTCTACACTTGATTGATGAGTGAACTTGTGGTGGCTTAAAGTGGTAAAACTACAGTTTGGAACAAAGATTATGTAGACGCAGAGGACACATGTCAGGCATTCAAGTTCGTTAGCCTAATGGCTATGTTGTAGAAAGGGTTGAAAATGTACAGTCCTAATTAGAGACATCCTTTGAAATATCTTCCATTTCCTGCTTTAAGAACCATAATCACTATCTACATTGTGCTGCTCATCGGACGTAGGTTCACGTGCAGTTTCTGTGTATAAATTCATGATCAGCCTATTTGTACTTAAGGTATATACAAGTAAATTGAAAGTTGGATTGGAACATGGCGACATCATCTTATCTTTGATTAACTAAAGCTTTCCAATTTCAAGAAGAGTTGATGATTTCCTTCTTAGTAATTTATTCAGTTCAAAACAATTGCTCAAGTACAAGATTACTATTTGTCAAATAAACCTTTAACCTTTATTAGTGCATTGTGCATTGTTTGTTCAGAGCACGAACCTTTCTTTTGTATTCACTTACTACATCATGGAAATGATATTTTTACCAGACGGAAATGAGTTGATGGGAACAACACGATGTTCGTGCCTCTCCATTTGGGTCGAGTTTTCTCTTTATTCAAAGTTAAAATCATAAACAACCAAAATATTTTGTTCATGAGAGTTATGAGTTAAGAGGAGTGTTCTGAAGATGCTGCAAGTGAAAGCTCAGATAAACTCTTTAATGTCTACACATTCAATTTCCTCCTTTAAATCACGTGATTCTGCGAAAGAAATATATCTTGGTGATGGTGTGTATGATGTCTTTCAATAATTAGTTAAGGATGAAGTCTTAACATGTGGGTTTTCACCAAATTCGATCCAATTCACCAATTGCGTTGATTGGATTAAATTAAAAGAGACTCAAAATAGAAATCTAACTTCTTCTTGCTATTTTTCAAACATACTTCTCATAGACATGTTACTGAACATGGTTACTTTTTGTCGACCTCATCCAGTTCCATTTCTAGATGTCATTGAATTGCATGGCACAGTCAATAGTTTATTTTTGTATTTCACAAAAAGAATTCTTTAAAAAAAACTAGGTGAGCCATGTGACCTAATTAGACCAATTGAGCTAAAATGGGTTTTGAATTTAGGAAAACCCGACTGAACCGCACGCCCAAGAAAGGATAGCAATTTGAATTTTCTTGGAAAGATCAAACTGTTGTAGAGAAACATGAAATGGTGGAAAAATACCACACAACTCAATTTCCCATGATTTAAAATGAAAAGGTACCCAAGCCATCAGAAACACCCAAGTTTTCGAATTGTAGTTTGGATAAAAATAGTTTACAGTACCAAAAAAGGATTTTAGCACAGGTATTATGGTATGACAGTATGAAAGACAGTTAGGTCTAGCACAGAGAAAGATATTTTCAGCTGGGTCGCCCTATTGGCATGTCAGTCACATGCCTCTGTGTCTTTATGACTCTGTGGGTTCTCTGGGAAAAGAGCCACGTACCATTAAATCCCATCCAAAATAAAAAGAAATAAATCACTGACAAACTGGTCTAAGTGACCCGTCTCCATGCAAGTTGATAAAGATTCAACAGTAATTCAGACTTGAATGCAAAGAGCCAGGAGGGGGAAACGCAGTTGATCGCAAGAAGCTTTCAGTTGCACGAATGCATGCTAATAAATCTCATACAAACATTCAATAAAATTTTTACTGCAAATCTGAAATAACAACCGTGACAGAAGTTTGGAGAAAGGCGACTTCATTTCTACCAAATATGTATAACAAAAACTTGGAATGTGGTAAACATGTCTATTAAAATAGATGACTTTCTCTAGTTGTGTGATCAACGAACTTATTGCAGTCAACCACGATTAACCCCCCAACTCCCAACCTCCCCCCCCCCCGACCAAGCCCCAGAGAGCATGGTGATAAAGGAACTTCAATTTGTGGGATTCCTCTTTTTGAACGAACAATTTTCAGAAATTTCTGAACACAGAAAGAGGTCAGAAATACAGAAATAGAATTGTCTGAACTGATTATGATATTTCTGATACATGTATATCAGAAATAATAGTATTCTTATGAATAAAATATACGAATATTAGCGATGAACTGCCAATTACAGTGCATAATATCCAGTTTTTGCATATTATTTATCAAAAGTATCAAATCATACAAATGAGATTTAATAACACAAAATCAATGGGAACGGTTTGAGTATTTTCTACAAGTCTCAACAAAGTATGAAATCAATGTCTATTTCCACAAAATGTTCTGCGATAATCTGAACCGAGTCTGAACTACTGTGAGAAGAATATATAAATAATCTAAATACATGGATTCCAATATCAAATTAACCTGTTCTTGCAACTGATTTTGTAAGTAAGTGCCAAAATAATTGAATTATTTCCTCCAACTGGTAAGTAGAAGATTCTGGCTAATCAAACAAAATTAATGCTTCTGGTAATGACGGGTAACGGTAAATGTCACTGACCATTTCTGAAATACCATTTTGGAAGTGGATTGTTGTCTTTCAGCTGCTGTAAAATTATTTCACCTGGCTAAGGGCTTCATTACTAATTACATTATTACGAAGTTACTTAAAATCAGGACCTCGGTTTTGCTTTTGAGCTGAATGCCAAGAATAATTGTTAACTTAACAAGAGAAGCTTTCGTGAACTTCATTCTGGGACGTTGGAAACAAGGCCGGACGAAGAGTTCCTTGGCGAGGGCACAGAGAACATTGTATTTAATTGCGAGATATTTTGAATCAGTAAACATCTGCCAACAGGTGCAAAGCTATGAATACAACAAACAGGGCCAAAAGTAGACGTACCAAGTTTCAAATGAGCCCTATTTCAAAATTGCTATGGGAAAATGTGAAACTGCATACGCAAAAAGTTTCTTTGCACCTTTTGGAGGGTGCAAAATAAAGGTCACTGCAGGTTTTATGGAAACCTTCTATAATTCAATGTGCGCCCAATCAAAATGGATTTTGTACCCATCCAAATGGGCGCAGGGAAGCTATACATGCAAAGTTACATTTTGTCTTCATTCTGATTTGTTTGCTTGCTTGCCCAGAATTGGACACAAAAAGTGGACAAAAGCAAAACTTAGAAAACAAATGTTCGAGTGTTTATTCTCAAAACATTTATTAAGAAATTTTGACATTAAATAGTTTGTGGAACATAACATTTTACGAGCGGATATTAAATAACACTGAATAACAATAATATGCCGGAGATAATACATTTACGAATGGAAATGTTTAGCTCTATTGTGTCTCGCACATAAACAGGAATTTGTTACCACGGCACGGAATGCGACATAGGACAGACTATTTGTTATTCCAAATCATCAGTCCCATCATTTAGAGAACTCTTTTGTGGTTTATCCTGCATAAAGCAGAAGAAAATACATAGTTTTCATCCAGGTTTTTCTTGCCGTATGGAATCCTAAATGAAGGGATTGCAGTTCTTCAGTAAGACCTGTTTATGTTTGTTCCAATCTTGCAATAAGATCTTCTTACATATTCGTACATCTTCTTCAGACAGAGATAAAGTTATTATATCTTCTTTAACGTCTCTAGACTCCTTCCTCTACTCAGACATTGTCTGTTTCTGTACAAAATTGATTGACGCAATGACAATAATCGAATCTGAAGTATTTCACCAGGAAAAGGTGCAGACGGGGGATTATGTAACGCGATTTAGACAGCTGATACAGCTACTGTGATAGTAACACTTCCCGAACTGGTAGGAACCTGTATGAACTCTGCACTCTGGAAACACGTACACTTCACTAATCCGCACCTAACCAAGACCTGTCTCCAAGTGTCACGGATCTCTCTCATCCTCGCTCCGTAGATGATGGGGTCAGTAAAGTACTTTACGTAAGGCAACAAATTCATGTAGTAAATGAGAGCGTCGCTTTGAAGATGACTTCCTGAGTTCGAGTTGAGGGAAACTACATATACTACGGCAAAAGGAATGAAGAATAAAGTCAGTGTGGCTATCAGGATGACAATGGTAATGAATGCTTTCCGTTCGCTGTTAACCTCCTGGTTGAAGCGGAACTGGGATAGTCGTTTCTGTAGCTTGTAAATTTCAGCGTAAATCCTCAAACAGAGTGAGACGATTATAACGTAAACTAACGCTACTACTCCTATCGAAACGTTTGTCGTTAAAACAACCATGAACAGTATGTGGGACAACATATCTTCGCCGCATTCTCCTCTTTTGACGATATTTAATATCGTGACGAAAGGTATGCAAGCACTTCCGAGTGTAATTATCCAAGTACAACAAATAAAGATCCATATTCTTCGTTTTCGCACAATAGTTTCGTGGTGCAGTGGGTTACAAATAGCAAAATATTGAACGGTGGCAAAGCCCAACATGGTTAATGTACTTACTATTCCAAAAGAAGTTGACACCAGGAAAGCTGCCATTAAATACACAAATAATTCACATACCGAATGAGTTCCCGATATAATCATAAAGGTAATTTGGTCTTCAAAGAGAAACAATGTGTTGTTACACAACCAGGAAAGGACACTGCACAAGATGTTAGCGACACTCAAATTTGTAAAGAGTATGTGATAAGCCGTCTGATGCCCGTGGACGTATCTGACGGCAACAAGAGCCAAAGTGTTACAAATGATAGACACACCACTGAGAACTGTCTCTGTGACAAATCTCCCTGAAATAAGAGAAAACACAACATCTTTATTTAGATCTATTATATATAGAAGCTTATTCCTTTTGTAATGAAAATACACATATCGTTCAGGCACTAAGGCAAAAAAAGTTAGATATTCTTTGATGGAATTTCTTAAGACATCACTTTGAGACCCATGAGACAAAATGCATTATTTTACCAAAGTAAAAGTGTGTAATGCTTTCAGAAAACAAAGAAAATATATGAGTCAAGTTTGTGACAAACAGTGGCTGTACGAAATTCAGGTTACAAATTAAATGCCAAGTCACAAAATTAAGTTTACAGACCATTTGATTGTGTCGTTCGTTAACTGTTGGTAAACAATTTCCAGACGTAGTTCTGTAAAGTGCACACAATGAAGAGAAAGAGTTCTCAGAATTGGAAGCTTAGCTCTAACTATAGTTACGTGTAAACTCGCCCTTTGTCTGAAATTATTCCATTGTGGCCTTAAATTCAAAATGTTTTATCTTAGTTTTTAACTAATTTCATGATAACTACTTTAATAAGTACGCAGACTGTTGCTCCAGTGGCCACATGAAGAACAATGTTAATTAAAAACAAAAAGGTTGGTTTAATGTGGAAATAGCGAAAATCGAGGGGACAGCTGAAATCAGGCATAGGGTTTTAATTTGCCACAATTTGCCAATAATTTTCTGAGGATTTGTTTTCAACATGAATTTATTCTGGTTTCACTACAGAACGTTTCTGAAATACAGAATTTTGCAAAACTGCCTACTTTTTTAAACGGATTAATTAAATTTTATTAGATACCATAATTTTACAGATTATTTGTTTGTACAAGAAACTGTTGGCTTTTTAATGAAAGAGTCCTTATGACATAGATTACATAAAAGAATTGATAATGTCCTTCCTGACCAGATTAAGTTGATCACAAGAAAGTCTTCCTGCGTGATCGCAAGAGACCGTCCGTGGCGTATCCTGCTCATGGTGTGTCGTCTCCAGGGGACAGGGGGAGGGGTCTCCCTATCCTGGTTCTGTCTGGGGCGAGGGAGTACCCCTATCCTGGTCCTGACTGGTAGAGTAGGGTACCCCTAACCTGGCTCTGTCTGGGGTACCCCCTCCCCCCCCACCCCCGCGAAGGACCAGGGCCAGAGACAGGGGTACCCCCTCCCCTGGGAAGGGACCAGGACCAGAGACTGGGGTACTCACTCCGGAAATGGACCAAGGACCAGAGACCGGGGTACCCCCTCCCCCCTGTGAATGGACAGACAGGTGTAAAAACATAACCTCTCATCGTACACGGGCGGTAAAAATCCACTTGGGCCCTTGATCTTTGTATCGATTTACGAAGTTACGCGTGATTATGTAATGGTCAATAATAATCTTACTAGAATGAACATGATGTCAAGTCCAAATCTATACATCTGAAAATAGATTTGTATATATTTTGATATGCCTTTCTGTGATACTGAACAGACAATATGTAAATTTGTTTCTACCTATTCAATCTCTTTTCAATTTTTTTCTTTCGGCTTCTATTGCTTTTTAATCCAAAATACACTTAAATCTACCAATCAATATTCTAAATCTGTTTTTTCTTTTATACTTCTACTGCCTGAAGTTATTGGATGTGAGCTAGCTGAGTCAACACAACATAAGAACTGTTATCCATAGGTTGTGGGCTTAAGTCTTGACTGAAGTATGGGTATAAAAATCTTTTTCAAACTATTTAAATAATCAGAAAATTGCCTCCATATTCTCTTTTTGAATAATCTGTACAGAGAAATATTCCAACTGACTTTAGAATATAGAATATTTGCAATTTTAATATTCATGTACAAATCTTTTAAACAGACTTCCTTCATTTACCAATCAAAATATAACTTAGACGCTTTTCCACTTGTTGGGCTGATTTTCAGACAGAAACACTACTAAGTGTATACTTTTAATATTTACATTGGAATAAATTTCATTAGCCACATTGGCATCAACTTGATATTTCAAGCGTGCACAAGTTACTACAGCAGATGGTATTGGTTAAAACTTAGTGGTAAGTACGAAGGTATTTTGGAGCTAATATTGTACAGATGTCATGATGCTCTCAATACTGATACGGACAATTCCCTGCGGTGAATTAATCTGAGAGAAATTAGATTTTTACTGAAGATGCCAGCTCATGAATTTAAATGAATCAGAATTTTGGACAAGTCAACATTTACAGGTGTGAAACAATCAGGTTTCTGATTTCTGAGGATGATTTATTTATTGTTGGTACTCATAACAATATCTGTTACAACTTTTAACAATTTAAATATGATCCTCTTACGCCTACTTTACATATTAGGTACATAAAATGTTGTTTCAAATCGAATGTAACATTGGTTGTACTTGATCCTGACAGATTTTATCCGATGTCAATTTTTTAAACTTGACCTCAGATTTATCCCAGACTTTATGTTCCTGTCATAAATAGGAAAATCCGTGAATAAAATGGCTGCCTGTTGATTTCTATGTGTTATCTCAATTTAGTTCCAATTTAAGCAGTTCATAAAGCCATGTACTTGTTTGTTCCACATATGGAATAGTGTAAAAAATAACTCATTACTATGACATACCACTTCAGAATCAGGTGTAAACAAATTTTCACAAAGACCACTTGTTGCATCTTCCAATTTGCAGTTCAAAACATTATTGGTGCCTCGTTAGAGTCACCTTATTGGTTGAGTTGAGTCGTCCTTAACATCCTGTCCCAGTCCTTAACACCTTGGCAGTTTTATGAAAATTAGGCATACTTTAGCCTGCAGTCATTGGTTTGCATTTGTTTACACAAGAATGTTGTCATGAGGTCATTTACATGCCACCAATTGGTCAACGATGCAACGTTATTTTTACAAATCATTGATCTTAAGCAATTTACAGTTTACAGTCTTATAATATCATATGGTGTACAAAGTTATGAGAATATTTCCGATAAACAAACTTTTGAACATGTTAGCAATTCTTCTTCTTCGATTCTTTTCTACATGATGTAATATTTTATTTAATCTTGAATTTTGAATCTTTTTCTAAGATATACAGGTTGTAATTAGATCTGTGCATACTAGAACAAATTTTGATTTTTAATAACAACAACGTTTTAGAAATTCCATTTCTGCTGCAAGAGTTTTGAAATTTAGATTCTGAGTTTGTCACCAGGAAGTGTTTCGAATTAAATACTTCCCCGTTCACTGCTGGGCCGTACAAAAGCACCATTAGTGATCTGACCTTCTGCGATCGTAATCCTATCTAAGCTGCAATCTTCTTAGTCTAATTAACACCATGCATACTGATAACAAGGACAATGGCAAATGAATTTTACCTGAAACAGAATAATAAATCACTAAACCCGAAGACTGATTACCGCCCGCATTCCGAAGGATGCAGGAACGTAATGTTTTCAGTTTGTCAGTCCACAGGGGGGTACCCTAGCCTCTGGTTCCAGGTCCCTTCCCAGCCTCTGGCCCCAGGTCCTTGTCAGGGTAAGGGGTACTCCAGAATAGAAGTACCCCCTGGCCAGGACAGGTTACGCCCCCTGGCCAGGACAGGATACATCCCAGACCGGTTATGCTGCAGACCATACGCCTCTTGTGGTTTCCCACATGAGGACTTTCTTGTTTCATATAAATTGTGAAACCTGTTGCAATGGTGACTACCATAGTTTGTTCGTCGGACTCTATGAAATTTAATTTGATCTAATTTCATTCTAAATGACTCAGACTCCACCACATACAAACTAAGGCTTTAGGCTAGTATTCTTGATTTGCAATTCATGCATTTGGTGGGAAATATTATGTTTGATAAAATCTGCCAAATTTCTTGAATACTTGAAATGGACTTCGCCCGAAAAAAAGAAAAGCAAAAATGTAAAAGCCTGGCCAGAATGTCTCCATGCGATTGTATTTTTCCTTGATGTAAAGTTGCTTCTTTTCGGATCCTAGTTACTTTCCCCATATCTTATCTTTTTCTTATTGAATCAACATAATATTTTTATTAGTTTTGAAGATTAATTGATTCCATTCATGTTAAATACGGAGAAACTATAAAACTGAAAAGGCCTAAAATTTTCGGACAATAGAATTTTCTCTCACTGAATTATGCGAATCGTGATAAAAAACGAAAAGCAGTAGATACCGAGAATGTTACATAGATAAAAAAACTCCCATAGGTAGAAGTAGAAAGTAAATTTCCATTACTACCTCTGGGTAGTGAATTGAGTGGAAATAGATATCTACCCAGAGGTAGTAATGGAACTGTACCTTTTACTACTACCTCAGGGAATGTACCTATTGCCAGACATGGAATTCAGTGAAAGTCATTTCGCAAAATTTATTGATTAGGGAATTTTTCTCAAACTTAATGAACAACATGCGTGTATGTTAATGAACATAATACATCAACACACGGATTACACATCATTTGTAGCACCTGGTCTCAGATATTCAATATACTAAAAAAAAACAACAAAAACGGCATCGTCCAGGACTCGAGTGAAAATGAAAACAATTTAAGTTGCTGGTCAGTAACAGACACTTACCAAGTGAGAAGTAGGTATCGAAGAATGACTCTCCACTGTAATCTTCATAAGCGCTATAATCCAGTGGAAACCCATCTTCGTCCAAACCACTTCCCGAACCTTTTGACCCATTGTAGAGGTCCATAATTGCACTCAAGTTTTTCATGTTAGCAATTTTCTGGTTTCAATTATGTTGGAAGATAATTTAATTTTCTGAGAAAGTGTAAATAATATGGAAAAATTACGTCTCCATTGTAAGTCAAATAATTTCCAAACGTAACAGTTCTATCTGGCCCTGTAAAATACTCCTCGCGCGAAATTACGCATGTACATTGTTCACATACTGATGCTGCTTCGCATTAAAAGACACAGCTTCACAGCAGTACCGTCCATCCACAAGCGCCCGTACATGGTAGCAGCTTGCTGAATGTACCTGTCCAAACCAGAAACAGCTATATTCCAAATACCGAGGGAATTCAAGTTCAAAGTGACCGCATTGCGACCTAAGAGAAACTGAAAATTGATACCTTTGTGTTAGTCATCTGATTAGGCCATATGTAGATCGATTTGACAGACCTTAGTATCGTGATAAGTGATTGAAGTTACAAATGGTGATTGGGAAACGGTCCCATGTGTTATCATCTCAATTTCAATGTCTTCCTGAAAAGCTTTCATACATGCTATTTCGCTGATGGCAATGTCCAAGCACGATCACTATTATCGGAAGGATGTGCTCCCTCACTACATCCTAGAATGTAATGCCCTAACATTACAGGATTCCATTCGTTGTATAAATGAAGATTTATTGCGTCAACAAATTTCAGCAACCACGAAAAAGAAGTGGGTTGTAAATGAACCTAGTACTCAGTTTGTTTCTGACTGACAAAACAGAATAAAAGTTTTGATGAAAAATTCCTTATTCTTCATTTCTTGAGGGCACCAACAACACTACGGTATCTCCATAATCCTAAATTACACGCGGTATCAACTTCTAATGTATAAACTAGTCTTTTTGTTGCATTCTTGAAAGGTCGGTAAGGTACATTTTGGTAGCTCGAGGCTTATGTTCTATATTTACTAGCGCACAATGGCAAATATCATCCCTCATTGGAGATTTCAATGAAGATCGACTTCAAAGCGTAAGCCCCCTCCCCGTTCTTCAGTAGGAAAACGGGTTTTCGTTACTTTAATACTAAGCGCGCATATTGTAAACACATAAGTAATCATTACTGACCGGGTATGGGGTACGAGGGAAGGTAATGTTTTCACAGATGTCTACCAGCAAGGCAGGTAGGGGACCTGCCCGCCCACCCTTCTCCCAGGAAGGACCAGAGGATGGGTCAGTCAGGAATGATGCTCCATCCAACTCCCCAGCCCCCAATAGGGCTAGTCTAGAATGATCTGGCAAGTCTTACATGACCGATAAGGAAACAGGAGGAATTTGGACGAGGGCAATGATGGTATGCCTCGTAATGTTAATATGAGGTCTTTCTTGTCCAAGAATATTTTTATCCGTCTTTATGATCAATTCCGCATGTATAATTAAATAATAATAATAATCCATTTATTCTCCGTATTCTGTCGTTACATGTTTCACGTCAGTATGCATAATATTGAATGGACTGGATGATTTAACGAAGAAACAGTCCAGGTTTAGAGTCAACTCGTTCCATAAGGTACCATAATTAACGTTCCATAATTAACCCCTAAGCCACCTGTGCTACCCACTGACAACTAACTGTTGTTCTTGACATGAATCGTAGTTGATGAAATGTAATGAATATATACATTTATCATCTACAAAACTTTGTAATATTATCTGAAGATCAGCTCTGCTAATAATGGACAGGAAATTGTATTCTTGGAAGCCACTTGTGTGTCTACAGTTCTTTTGGAATACATGTAGCGTAATTTGACAGATACCAAGAACTATGGACTGTTCGCATTAGATTTAGGAAACCTTATTTCTGAAGTATTAGTAAAATTAATCAAAATACTCTTCAAACGCAGAAAGATTCTAATGCTGTGTCAGGTGAAAGAAATACTGTACAAATTTATCAATTTTATTTATGTCTTCTAATGAAGAAAATATCTTTTGCTTATGGCTGCACCTCTTGCTAAAGTCTGGGGTATAGTGGATTTCTGATGGTAGTACTTCTCTTTTCTGGACAACGGGTTG